>VZTU01021734.1:15988-30612 GCA_013400835.1 Zapornia atra | reverse complement strand
CTGGCTTTCTGAGGCATCAGCACCTCACCTTCCTTTGCTCTAGATTCCAGGGGGGCATGAACAGGCAGAGCGTTGTACCTGGTGCCATGGGTTTGTGTTTACAGCCAGTGCTGTTACCTTCCCTGTACCTTCCCTTTCCTTAACGAGATGGATAGCTACCTCTTTGCTGCACCTTACTACTATGGCTTTTCCAACAACAGACTGCAAGCCTATTGTAAGCAGAATCTAGAAATGAATGTCACAGTGGAGAACGTACTCCAGGTAATCTAATGTCTTGATTGACTTAGATACAGGGAAGGGAAAGTGGGTCCTGGTTCTCCTGGGCTGAAACGCTCAGCAGATACTGCTCAGCTGGCCCTCAGGATGTTCCTTGTGAGCTCCTCATCCCCCAGCTGCAGACCAGTGGTTTTTAATGACTTTTTAAGCTGTGCCCTGTGCTCAGTACCCAACTCCAGACCCTTTTTCAGCAGTGATGTTCAGGTAACATTAGTCTTGTTTTATCAGTAATGCTGACAGGATCTGGCAATAAAGATTAAGGTAGCAAAAAATGCTCTGTGATAAGAAGTAGGAGTCCTGTGTCCAGAGCTGGGGCCCACAACACAAGAGAGATGTGGGGCTGTTGGAGAGGGGTCAGAGGAGCCACGGAGATGCTCAGAGGGCTGGAGCAGCTCCCCTATGGAGAGAGGCTGAGGGAGCTGGGCTGGGTCAGCCTGGAGAAGAGAAGGCTGTGGGGGGACCTCACTGCAGCCTGCCAGTCCCTGAAGGGAGCAGAGACACAGGAGGGGAATCAGCTTGTTAAAGGGCAGAGACTGGCAGGACAAGGGGGATGGAGTGAAGCTGGAGGAGGGAAGGGTTAGAGGAGAGATTGGGGGGAAGTTCTTTAGAGAGAGTGTTGAGGGGCTGGAAGGGGCTGCCCAGAGAGGGGGTGGGTGCCCCATCCCTGGGGGTGTTCAAGGCCCGGTTGGCTGGGGCCCTGGNCTGCTGCACGAGCAGAATCAATTCCAGCATTTAACTGGGCTTGGCTGTCACCAGTCTCCCTGGGGCACTTCAGGGCACCTGGCTCTGAAGGAGATCTGCTGTTTCCTACCAAGTATCTCTTGAGGACTCCAGATGTTTTAAATCCCAGTTTTATTTTTTTTGAATAGTTGAGAAAAGATTTGGGTTTGTAGTGAAAGATGGAGATGTTTCCCTAGCTCTGAGGAATCTCTCCCCTGAGTCAGAACAGTGTCTGCACTGTACATCTGAGCATGCAGGAGGAAAAATCACATCATTGCTTTCCACATAGATTTTGGAGGCAGCTGACAAGACCCAAGCCCTGGACATGAAGAGGCACTGCCTGCACATCATTGTTCACCAGTTCACCAAGGTTGGTTGCATCTTTTCTGGGGCTTTTGAGAGCTGCTGTCCTCTGTCACTGCGCTGCTTAGACACCTTACTCTAGGAATCCAGCTGAGAGCTGGCTGTGTGTTACTCACTGAGGAGTCTGCTTGGCATGCTTTTCACACCAAAAATAAATGAAAGACTGGAACAGCCTAATCTGGAAAGGTGAAGACCACTTCCCAAATAGAAGTTACCCAGAAGTGCTTCAGTTTCCACTTGTTCCAGCTGTTAGTTCTGCACCATGGGTTCTTGTTGTATGGCAAGAGAAGTTGGTTATTTACTGGGGGCACAGATCTCTCTCTCAGTAGCTGGTACAGGTGTCCTCTTCATCTTCCTCTTGAAGTATTCTCTGTCATAAGTGTTAGATTGTCGTGTGCTCAAAAGGCAAATCACTGTGTCCTGGCTGGGCTCCCCCTATTCCCCACGTTTTATATGTGGGATGATGTATGATTGACAGGAAAGGTCAAGTGTGTGCTGATACTCCTGTCCTCACTCCAGATAGTAAGGGCCTTGTCATTTAGTTGTTCCAGGGAGCCATGAGCCATCCATAAGAGTTCCCCAGCATGCCACCAGTTCATTGCACAACTTTTTAGTGCTGTTGAAACTGGTAATCCATGGATTTACATGGGTAAATCATAGGAATTGGGATTTCTGGTTGCTACAGGTTTACTGATTATAATTGCCTGGGTGGTATTAAAGTAGCTCCCTCTCTTTTGTATATTTAAACTCACAACCCTCCTGCCACTGCCCATGGAGGAGGAGAGCACTGCCCAGTCCAGTCTGTATCTAGAGAGGAGGCAGAGGTTCAATGCCAATGATTGTACATTCAGAAATGACTGAATAAGGATAAAAGGCTTTGAGAGTGGAGCCAGCATCCAGAAATCGCCCTCCCAGTGGAAAGCCCCCAGCGTGGGGTCACAGCCCATGACTTCATCTTATGTATTTTCCTTAGGGCTTGGGAGTCCTGACCTCAGCAGGGGGTGGAGAGCAATCCCACCACCCTCACAGGATAATCCAGTGGTCAGGACATCTCCTTGGGGTCAGTGTGCTGCCATCCCTGAGAGCTGAAAGCTCCACGTCATGGTGGAGGCCGTGGGAAGGCCAGTGGGTTGGTGGGATCTTCCCCAGGGTGTAGGGGGAGGTGGGCATTGCAACCCTGCAAGACAAGAAGTTTGGGCTCAGGGGCAGTTACTTAGTTGCACTCTGCTACCCAGAATGTGCAGGGAATCAGGTCAGGCCCCACCTGGAGTGTTGTGTCCGGTGCTGGGCTCCCTGGGATCAAACAGCCAGGGATCTCCTGGAGAGAGTCCAGAGGAGGCTGAGGAGATGCTGAAGGGCCTGGAGCATCTCCCCTGTGAGGAAAGGCTGGGTGAGCTGGGGCTGTTCAGCCTGGAGAGAAGAAGACTCAGGGGGGACCTTATTAATGTCTATCAATATCTGAAGGATGGGATGCAGGGGAATGGCCAGCCCCTTCTCAGTGTCTGTGGGGACAGGACAAGGGGCAATGGCTGCAAGTCAGAGCAGAGGAAGTTCCACAGCAACCTGGGGCAGAACTTTTCCCCAGTGAGGGTGAGGGAGCCCTGGGCCAGGCTGCCCAGGGGGTGTGGAGTCTCCATCTCTGGAGAGATTCCAGCCCCGTCTGGACGCCGCCCTGTGCAATATGAGCTGGGGAGCTGCTTTGGCAGGGGGTTGGACCCCAGGAGCTCTGGGGGGCCCTTCCCACCCCTGTGAGTCTGTGGATGTTTCGTGTTCCAGCTGTTGACTGTTAGAAATTTCTCATTGCAACGTGGCTGGGCGACTGACACAGAGAAATCTGGATTATGCAGTGTTTTTCTTTGGCCTGAGAGGCTGCAGCCTGTGGGTTTTGGCCCGGCGCTGGGTGACGCTGAGTGCTGGGCAGCAGTGCTTGCCATCCTGCTCCCTGGCAAGCCACAGGCTCTGAAGGGGGGTTTGCTCTTGCCCACACCAGCTCGGTGGCTTGTCAAGGCTTTAGGCAGGCTGGGTGCATGGCCAGTGGGACCTCCTCTTCTTCCATCACCATTAACGCCGGTCTCAACTCGGACCGTTCCCTTAAGCACGTTAAGCAAAGAGCTGTTCTCAGAAGTTCACTGGTTTGGGCACTGTGGTTTTCAGGCTCCTTTGTGTCAGTATTGTTAATAAAACTCCTGCTCCAAAGTGTTTGTACTGACACCCTGATCTGTTCCTCGCAGCGCGGGCCTCAGCGCAGGGCAGGATTCCCTCCAGTACTCAGGGATCTCCCTCTCTCCCTCCCTGTCCCCACCAACCTTTATTTTGGGGTTCTATATTTTAGATGTAGAACTGTTGGAGAGGGGTCAGAGGAGCCAGGGAGATGCTCAGAGGGCTGGAGCAGCTCCCCTGTGGAGAGAGGCTGAGGGAGCTGGGCTGGGTCAGCCTGGAGAAGAGAAGGCTGTGGGGGGACCTCACTGCAGCCTGCCAGTCCCTGAAGGGAGCAGAGACACAGGAGGGGAATCAGCTTGTTAAAGGGCAGAGACTGGCAGGACAAGGGGGATGGAGTGAAGCTGGAGGAGGGAAGGGTTAGAGGAGAGATTAGGGGGAAGTTCTTTCCAGAGAGAGTGTTGAGGGGCTGGAACAGGCTGCCCAGAGAGGGGGTGGGTGCCCCATCCCTGGGGGTGTTCAAGGCCAGGTTGGATGGGGCCCTGGGCAACCTTGTGTAGCTCCAGGCCTGGAGGTTGGTGGCCCTGCCTGTGGCAGGGGGTTGGAGCTCTGTGACCCTTGGGGTCCCTCCCAACCCAGCCCAGTCTGTGATTCAATGATATTACTTGAAACACATGTCCTGAGCTCTTTCTGACAGTGTGCTTGGCCTTTTTCTGTCTGGGTTTCCAAAGATGCTCTGGGAGATCTCAATTCTTTATCACAGCCAAGCTTCTTAGAGTGAGGTGATGATCGTTAAATGGATCGGGTGATAGGGGCTGGGTAAGCAGACAGGGGTTTAGGCAGTGTCTGCCTGCCAGCTGGGCACGAACGTTAGGAACTCCAGAAGAAGGGCTTACTGCTTGTTCCTCTGAGGCTGTGGAGAAGGAAGGAATGCATGGAACTGCTTTTGGTACCAGTTGAGTTTCTGAACAGCCCAAGAGCATCAGGTTTGTTGTAGATTCTCCTATAACTGGCACAGTGAAGGTTTGTGTTGGCTCCTGCTCCAGTGACCTGCTTTGGCTGTGGGAGGCATGCCAGCAAAACCAGCACAGGCCCTGAGCACGCAGAATCCAAGAGATCAGGTCTGAAGCCACATGCTGAGTACAAACAGACTTCAAAGGTCAGGGCTGCGCCGGTGCCCAGTGTTGCTTTTAGGAGAGTGCTGAGCTGGCACCCCTTCACAGTGGGGTTGGCAGTGTAAACAGTAATTAGGCTCCTTTCTCAGAGAGGCAGCACTGGGGTCAGCGTTTCTGCTGTCCTCCCCTCCACGCAGTGCTCTGAAACTGGGCTGGAAGTGCAGGAAGTCATGATGGGACCCCATGGCTGTCCTCTGCAGCCCAGCTCCACGGCTGGGATTTCACCCCAGACATGCCCAGCCTGACCAGCTTGCTTCTCACAGGGTGGCAGGGGCAAAGCAGCGATTTGGGGAGAGGTTTAATTTCTTTCTGTTTGGTTTTCTTTTTTTGTTTTTGTTCTCCCTGTTCTGTTTTCCTTGAAGGTCTCCAAGTTGCCAAACCTCCGCTCCCTGAGTCAGCTGCTGCTCCTTGACATCATAGAGTCCTTAGCTAACCACATATCAGACAAGCAGTGTGCAGAGCTGGGCTCAGACATATGATGTGCTTCAGTAATCAAACTCTTCGTTGCTTCCTCAAAAAAAAAACCAACCCCAAACCCCCTAGCACTTTCCAGCTGACTCTTCTTTGCCATCCCATCCCAAGCTGCTCAGCACAGGCAGTGAGAGGAGCACGACCAGCTCGCTCGCTCTCCCCTGGACTCGCTGGGTTTGGACCTGTGTGGAGGAGAGTTTGGTCTCTGTTCTGCAGATGTCAGAGCATTACAGGAATGAATTTGTTCCCCATGGGTTTGGGAGTAACTCAGTTCAGAATCAAGCCCATTATTAACTTCAGTACTGTAAAATAAGAGACTCGTGAGGGAGGGAGTCATTGATGCTTTGAAACATGGGATTTAAATCATGCTATTTAAAGACCTTCAGCTGACACAGCCGGGGGCTGTGAGGGGAAATGGGCTACAGCAGGACTGGGAACAGCGAGCGTGGTGTTCGCAGCGAGGCTGACGGCTGCACCGGGATGTAGTGACTCTTCAGAGCCTCTCCATGGCATGGATTAAAAGATAAACCCTTGCACAACTGCCTCCACTGGTGGGCTGCAGAGTCCAGGGCTGTGCTCTGCAGCAGGTCAGATGAGAAGATTACAGCGGTCCTTTCTGGCCATCGCAGCCATTAATCCTGTCTTGCTAAGCCTTGCTAAATCAATTTATTAATAAAGAGTTAACAGCATCTCCCAGCATCTCGTGATTGACTTGGCTTTCATTTAGGGAAAAAAAAATGAAGCAAAAAGAGCCCTGAGCTTGATGAAGGTCACTGTTAAAAATAAGTGTGCTACATCCCATCACTGATTTTATGCTGCAGTGTCTTTGCGTAGCTGTTGCCTCTGCAGGAAGGTGGGTGAAGGCAGAGCACCCATCCCAGCCACCTCCACCAGCTGCCGGTTGCTCCCCACTGTGCTGGATGTGCCCCCATGCTGCAGAGGGGGGAGGAGCTGTACCCCTCCCTGGGATGGCTGGGAAGGTGAAATGCCTGCAGCTGGGACTGGGCCCCAGCCCAAAGCCAGCTTGGCCCGGAGCAGGTGCCACGAACTCAAACCCTGCCCTGCCTGGAGCTGGAGGAGGTGACGCAGACGCAGCGCTGACATCTCGGCCCTTCGACATGGCTGGCGGTGGCTTGAGTGGGAGAAGAGCCCTCCTGGGACCCTCAGCTGCCCAGCCCCTGCGCTCCCACCCCCAGCAGCTGGGATTGTTCATCCAGGCCAGTAACCTGTTCCCGGTGCAGTGTGAGCTGTGAGCTCCTGCTCAGCGTCCTGGAGCAGGACGTGTCCGCGGGCGCTTCGGTGTGGAGAGGCGTCGCGGCCGCTGCGCAGTGGGGACAGGTCATTCCATCCCGTCCAAGGGAACTGCTTTAGGGACCCCTGGATCTGCCTGGCAGCTGCTGCTTTGCTCAGGTGAGTCGGGCCAGACGTGGCAGATGCATGGGAGAGCCGAGGGCTCACTCTGCAGGAGGGAGGATTTCGAGGTGCCTCATGGGTGATGAAGTCCCTGATCCAGGGTCATGTTAATTGTACCAACAGTCCAGAACCAGGTGCCTTTGGCTCTGTTTTCTCGAACTGTTTTGGCTTTGGAGCGAGGAAAGGTGCAGCCTTTGCTCTCTCTGAGCCAGGGCACTGTGGGGAGTCTGCCTTGGGGGCAGTTTGGGTTGAGCCCAGGCTCCAGGGGCCATAATGCCCAGTCCGAGTTCCATTGCAGGGCTGGGATTCATGGGGTGCCAGGCTCCCATGCCGAGATGAGCCAGGGACCTGCCCTGGGGGCAAGGCTGACCCCTCGGGTGTGATGAGCTGCCCCCTGAGCATCTGGGGAAGGTGGGGGACTGCAGAGGGTACCCCATGGTCTGGCCTGGCAGGGTTGGGTGGCAGAAGGAGCCAGGAGGCTTGCCAGGGCTGGTGGGGCAGATGGGCTGACCTTCCCATGGGACCGTGTGGATGGACAGCCAAAAGGGACAGCCACCCTCACCCCGTGGGCCCCCCAGCTTTCCTCATGGATCTATGGCCAGGAGGTGGGGCAGAGCAGCCGGGGCTGTGGCTGCAGGCCTGGAGAGCAGGCTGCGGGGCAGAGCAGGCTGCGGGGCAGAGCAGGCTGCGGGGCAGAGCAGGCTGCAGGCCTGGCAGCCAGGCCGCACACACGGGTTTATTCCACCTTGCTGAGGCCGGTGGGTGTTGGCACAGCCCCAGAGCATCCTTCTGAGCCAGCAGCCCCACGGCCAGCACGGGACTGGTGTCAGTGCAGCCAGCTTTGTCCTGGAGTTTGGGGGTGTGTGCTCATACTGCATTTGATAAGGAGTAAGTAACAGCACAGCTGTCCAGCTCGCTCGCTCTTCCACCACGTATAGGCCACGCAGGCTCTTTAAAGCCCTGGCTGCCTACTTCTCTTGCACCCTTACATGCTGGGATAAGCCCAGGGGACGTCTGTGTCCCTTGGGTCTACCCACACCCACCCACCCCCCCTTGCTCTGCTGTTGCCGCTCCCGGGGGTCTCAGCATCCCCTCCTGCCTGCTCCCTCAGAGCTGGGCCCCAGCACTGGGTGTGCTGCCAGCTCCTCTGCAGCCCCTCTGCTCCTGGGAGAGGGATCACGGGGAGGGGGAGGGGCAGAACACACCACTCTCCTCAACCTCAACACTCAGTGCAGGGACAAACACCCTGGGGAAGTAGAAGCAACCCCCAACTCAGCCTCTGCCCTCTGCCACTCCCCTCCCCACACAGCTCCCCGCACAGGGTCACCCCCAACTTCCCCTAGACTCATTCCCTCCCATCCCTGCAGCCTTTTGGGACCCGTGACAGCTTTGCAGGAGCCCCACAAGGACCGGTGCAGATGAGGGCCAGCCCTGAAGATGCTGATGCTGGAGTAACCTGTGCATCCCAGCCCAGGGCTGGCACGGTCCCTCCTGGGCCCCCAGCCCCATTCCTGGGCAGGGGGAGCAGGGAGTTACACCCAGGCACAGCACAAAGAGAGAAAAATTACAAATTTTAATAAGGAAAAGTGTGCAGGGCAGAGAGAACGCTGAGGTCCTGCCCGAGGACGAAGTGGAGCTCTGGCTGCCCTAGTCCCCTGCCCCTGCCAAGCCCAGGATCTTCTTGACGTAGTTCTGGACATTGACATGGAGCTGGGGGGCCGTAGCTGAGAAGGTCTCCATGGCCAGGGCCCGGGCTGCCTCCGACCCCCCCCACATGGCACGGTAGAGGGGCAGGGTGTACTTCTGCTTCCCCTGCAGAGACAGAGCAGGAGTTAGACCCCAACTCTCCTCCCCAGCTGCAGGGGACTAAAGCCCCAGGAGTCCCCCAGGACACACCATCTCCAGCACGGCCCCGCGCTGGGCCAGGAAGCCAGCGCAGAGGAATGGGACAGGATGGAAAATGCTGCTGGGGGCAGCCCTTGGCCCCACCTTGGCCTTGGAGAAGGAGCAGGCCCCTGAGCAGCTCGGGTTTGACACAGTCAAAGGCAAGGTCCTGCCCAAGGGTCAGGACAATCCCTGCTATTGGTACGGAGGGAGGAAGGGGGGATAATAACCTGGCAGAGCCGGACTTGGGGATGCTGGTGGGTGACAAACAGGACAGGACACAGCAATGTGTGCTGGCAGCCCAGAAAGCCAACAGTGTCCTGGGCTGCAGCCCCAGAAGTGGGACCAGCAGGTCGAGGGGAGGATTTTTCCCCTCTGCTCCACTTTGGGGAGACCCCCCTGCAGTGCTGTGTCCAGCCTGGGGGTTCCCCAGGACAAGGAGGACACAGAGCTGGTGGAGCGAGTCCCAAGGAGGCCACAGAGATGATCTGAGGGCTGGAGCTCCTTGGCTCTGGAGCCAGGCTGGGAGAGCTGGGCTGGCTCAGCCTGGAGAAGGCTGCAGGGAGACCCTCATGTACCTTGGTCTGTAGTGACAGGACAGGGGGCAGCAGTTTTAAACTGGAGAGAAGGGTGAGATGGGATATTGGGGAAGAAACGTTGAATGATGAGGGCAGTGAGATGGTGAACAAGTTGCCCAGAGAGGTGGCAGATGCCCCATCCCTGGAAACATTCAAGGCCAGGCTGGATGGGGCTTGGAGCATCCTCACCAAGGTGAAGATGTTCCTGCTCACTGCAGGGGGTGGACTGGATGGGATGATTTGTGAAGGTCCCTTTCATCTCAAACCCTTCTGTGGATCTACCAAGAGCAAGAACCAGCCCCTGGCCCTGTGGCAGCAAGGGCCCATGTCCTGCGCCCGTCTGACCCCGGGACAAACCTGGCTGTGGAGGAAGTCCTTGACCTTGCTGTACTCGGCCTCCAGGTTGTTTCTGAGGACAATCTGGCACCAGCGGAGCCGCAGTTCCGCGTTCTGGGCCTTGGAGATCTTGGGGTACATCTTGCTCAGCCTCTCCACGTTGCCTGCAAGAGGAGGATTCTCACCATCCCCCACAGGAGCTCTGCCTCCCAGGAGACCCTGTGAGTCCACCCCGGCCGTGCCCCAAAATCCTCCAGGATCCTCCCAGCCACAGGCCAGCCCTGGACCCCCCCTCCCAGCTCTGGGAGCATCCCAGGCCCTTGCCAGCTGCAGGCAGGAGGGTGCCCGTGTTGGGCTTCCCAGGGGACAGGCAGCCCTGCAAAGCCACGTGCCTGGGGGCTCGGGATGCCATCACGAAGGGCAGGGGGGTCCCTCAGTGGAGTGCAAAGGGAGGTGACAGCCCAATGCGACATGGAGCTAGCTCAACACAGAAGGTGACACCCCAGCTGAACCAGCCTGGGGACAGCAGGGCTCCTCTGTGTCCCAGTACACCAAGGGACACACTTCCCCCAGCTCCCTGCTCCACAGACACCAGGAACAGACTGCCACAGGGATGGACTGATGGCCATATGCACCCACATGTCCTCCTGACATGTCCTCACGTCCCCAGCCAACCAGGACTCATCAGCCCCTGTCTCCCCCAAGCACAGGAGCTCCGGGAGGTGCCCTGGGCCTCACCTTCTGGCAGGGGGGATTTCTGCAGGACCCGATCCAGGAAGTAAACCAGCTGGTAGGTCCTCCAGGCCATGATGTCCACAGCCTCGATCGCCTCCATGTTCAAGCTGTCAGCTGCCCAGAGCTCTGCCAGCTCCTCTGCTGGCTTCATCAGCTGCTCCCCTGGCGAGAGGTCGGGCAGGTATGGGGGCCAGCCCGGCGTGTTCAGCCAGCGGTCAAACTCAAAGCCTGTGGCAAGGGAGGGATGGAGGAAGAGGGTTTTCTGAACCCTGTGCTGGGTGCTGCCACCCAGACATCCTGCTGGGCATCCCCAGGCACCCTGCTGCCTTCTCCAAGGGCATTCCCAGCACCAAACCTGCCCAGGGATGGCAACAAGCAGATGCTAATGAGGGGAGCCAGCCTGGCTCAGTGTGTGCTTGTTCAGGAACAGCCCCACGGCTGCCCATGAGCCAGGGCCCCTGAGTCTGATCCCAGCACTCGCCAGCGGCTCCACTGGGTAACAGCCTGTCCTGGTGCTGGACTCAGCTGAGTCCCACAAAACAGTGCCTGAGCCTGGAGCAGGGATTGGATGGAAAAATTGGGCTGAGCAGGTGAGTTCCTGCTCCCAGGTCGGTGCCACCTCCACTGAAGCCAGCAGCAGCACCTCCAGAAACACACACGAACTGATGTATGTGGGCTCTCCATGGGACAGCCCTGGTCCCCTGGCCTGGAAGGCGCCGTGCTGACCTGGGATGGAATCCACGCCTTTCTCCTTCAGTTCTGGGAAGTACTCTAGGAAGAAACCAAGGGCATCGTCTGCCGTGATGCTCTGGAACTTGAACTGGTTCACGTAGGCCTGTGGGGACAGCCGGGAGAGATGCTGCACATGCTCAGCCCTGGCAGAGCTGCCTGGCCCTGCCTGTGCTCCAGCTCACAGGGGTGAAGCATTACTGAGCCCACACCAACCCCCAGCCCCACCAGGGGCTGCGCAGCCACCACCCACTGCCAACTTGGGGCCAAGCTCCCTCCTTATCCCATTTCCCCCGTGAATATCTCCGTGTTTCCCGCATCTCTTGCTCTCCCCAGCTGCCCTGATCAGCCCAACCTTCCCCGGGTCCCATGGCGCTCTGGGCCCCCATTTTGACTCAACACCTCCTCATACTCACCTGGAGGAAGGCATCAAACTTGCTCTGATCCCCCACCAGATGGGCCAAGTAGCTGACAAAGCAGTACCCCTTCTCATAGGGTGTCTCGTTGTACGTGTCATCTGGATTGACACCTGGAGAACAGGGGAAAACCCTCACTGACCACCCGCCCAACACAACAGCGTGCCGGGACCTCTGCTGGATGCAAGCCTGGCACATCCCTCCTGGAGCCATCACCTCGCTCCAGTCCCACCACCAGCGCAGGGGGTTATTCCAAGCCATGAAGCACCCCAGCAGCAGGGCTTCCCCCACCCCCAACGCTGCACCCCCCCTGCTGCAGCTCCCCAGACCTGGCTCAATGACGACCCGCAGCTTGTTGAGCGGATGGTCCTCCCCGGTGTTGTCCATGTGCTGGCGCAGGAGGGCCCTTCCTGTTGCAGCCTCCAGGCAGGTGTACGCTGAACCTGGGCAGAGACAAGGAGGAGTTTGGAGAGCCCAACATTTCCTATTTCCTTGGCATCCGCCCCCCACCCCGAGCCGCCCGGAGAGCGCAACGGGTGCTGCTACAGGAAGGAAACAGCATCAGCTTCTACACTGGGAGAGGGTCTGCAAGGTGTGGGGATGGCAGAGCTGCAAAAGAGGCAACACAGCAAGAGGATTTTAGAATCATCACAATTCAGCTGGATGCAGCGAATGGTGCCCAGAGCTGCTGGGTGTGAAGTTGTGTCCAAGCAGGAGCTCCAGGCAGCTGGATCAGTTTTCCACAGGAGCAAAAGGAAGGTGAAGCCAGGCAAGACCACAGTGCCCAGGTCCCCAGCATGGGGCCGTGGGGGGACTCCATCCATCTCACAAAGCAAAGCTGGCTCTGTTGCTAACACCAAAGCCTTGCAACCTGCTGCTCTTCAGCTCTTATAGGATGCAAGGGCATCCCCCATGTGCAGGGACCTGGCGTCCCGTGGCCAAGCAGGGCCACGCACCGTAGACCTCGGTGGAGATGCGCCTCTGGGCGTACATGGTGAAGCCTTCGTTCAGCCAGAACTCGCCCCACGTGGCGTTGGTGACCAGGTTGCCAAACCAGCTGTGGGAGATCTCATGGATGATGACGTCCACCAAGGAGCGGTCCCCGGCAAGCAGGCACGGCGTCACAAAGGTGAGGCAGGGGTTCTCCATCCCCCCAAAAGGGAAGGAGGGCGGCATGAACAGGATGTCGTACCTGCCGGCGGAGAGCAGACAGCGTGGGTCAGACCTGCCTCCTCCTGTGAACACGGCTGGGGTTGGAGAGGTGGCCCTTCCCCGGCCCACAGAGCGCTTGGGGAAAAGCAAGGGCCGTACCTGCCCCAAACATACGGTCCAAAGAGCTTCTCTCCAACCGTCAGGAACTCCTCGATCACCCCGTCGTACTCCTTCTTGGCCGCCTCGATCAGGCAGGGCTCGGCCCAGACACGGCTCCTGGCCAAGCGTGGAAAGAGGAAGTTCTACCCATTAGCAGCCTTTACCCCATTGCTTCATCGGAGAGGAACTGCCCGCCTTTGTTCCTCAGTGAAATCAAAACCTGCTGATAAAGGGCACCGAGGAGCCTGATAGCACAAGCTGCTGGAACTTCTTTCCTTGTCTGAAAGTCAAAGGGCCTTTATATGGCTCCTGCAAGAGCCAGGAACCTGACCAACCACCGGCCTTGGGAAGAGATGTGGGACCCTCCATGAGCAGCGACTGGCTGCTCCCATTCCCCAGCACAGAGACATGCCCATCAGTGAGGGGACCTGGCACCAAGGCTCCTTCTCACCCTCCAGAGCAGCCCCACAGCCTGACACCACAGCAGACCACCAACCAGGTCACACTTACGGTCGGTGCCTCCAGGCCTGTGGCTCTCCAGAGCCCAGCGGCGCAGGGGGAGGCAGCCAGACACAGGAGCTCCCCTGTGCAGCTGGAGCTGAGTGCTCAAGAGCCACCTACCTCGGGCCAACATCAGCAGACACAATGTCCCCCACAGCCAGAGCGATCAGGTAGGAGGGGATCGGCTGGGACATCTTGAAGACAAAGGTGTTATCCTTCTGCTTCTCCCAGCTCGTGGCGCTCATCACAGCTGTGAAACCCTCAGGGACCTGGGCACAGGGATTTAAACATCTATCAGGCCTGCAACGCTCTGAGCAGGACACCAGCCAACCCCACTGCAGATGTCTGGCACTGAACACACCCCAGCACACCGAAGGTCTGGCAGGCACTGCAGATTTTGGGGCGCACAGCAAAGCGGTACCACCCCAAGGTCCAACCTGGGATCACAGCTACATCCCTGCAGCAGCATCCCTCCTCACTTGGGCTCCAGCACCAGCTTGGTGCAAGACAGGGACACGGGAGCTGCCCTGGGGTGAGAGGGGCTGCAAGGGTGAGGTGCCAATCCTCCAGCCCCTGGGTCTCCCCCCAGCTTGTTTCTCCCATTCTCAAGCCAAAGTAGGGTTGCCGCTGCACACCCACCTGCATGCAAGGAGGGGATTTGGGTTATTGAGAGCCATTTTTGTATTAAACCTGGGGAGCAGCAGCTGCTCCTTCCATCCTGGAAGCCCAGCTGCTCCAGCACTACCACCAGGACCCGGTGCTGCCTGGCATCATCCCCCTCTTCCAGCTGAGCCTCCCCTAACTCAGCTCACTGGGGTGTCCTCCCAGCCCTACACACACAGTGCAGGTGTCCTGCCATCCTCAGGCTGCTACGGGGCAAACCCAGAGTTCTCCATGAGACTCTGAGGAATTTAGGAGAAACCCAGCAGCACGAGAGCAGAGGGGTGGAAACATCGAGCCGATCCCAGCTGATACCCTGGCACCAAGTCCCCACCAGTATTTTGGCCACCTCCCGTGGGGACAGGAGAGCTTTCAGCAGGCTGGCTGGCACGCACCCCGCTCCCAAGCCACCCCACAAAGCAGCACCCAGCACGCAGGGCTGGGGAGAGGCAAGAGGGCTGCCGGGGTCCCCCCACACTCAACTTTGGATGGATGCAGGAGAAAAACAGGGCTATAAATGGGTTATTCCCCAGCACCTTCTCTGCTGGCGGTGGATTTGAAGGGAGCTCCATGAGCATCACCTCCAACGTGCTGGGGCTACAGACAGGCTGCAGACAGGGGCAACGGGGCCGACACACCACCAGTGGGGTTCCGGCAGCTCCCTGGGAGTGACGCCCACGTGCTCCCAGCACCGCTCACCTTCACCGTGGCCGAGTAGGTGCATTTGACCGAGGGGGTGTCGAAGCCAGGGAAGAAGGAGCGGTTGAGGACAGCCTGGCCTTGCGTGTACATGTAGGGCTTCTGCTTCCCTGCCGTCTGCTCGGGAGCGAGCCAGCACACCTGGGGCGAGAAGAGAGACCCGCGGTGAGGTGATGCCGGGGCCGGGCTCCATCCCACCC
>VZTU01021730.1:0-18907 GCA_013400835.1 Zapornia atra | reverse complement strand
TCTCCAGCCTGTCCAGGTCTCTCTGGATGGCAGCGCAGTGTTCCTGCATGTCAGCCACCCCTCCCAGCTTTGTATCATCAGCGTACTTGCTGAGGGGGGAACCTATTCCCTCATCAAGGTTGTCGATGAAGATATTAAAGAAGCCCAGACTCAACACCAACCCCTGGGGAAAACCTCTAGTCACAGGTCTCCAGCCAGATTTCCCCACTGATCATCACCCGTCAGCCAGTTCTCAACCCACCTCACTGTCTACTCATCTATCCCACACTTTCTGAGCTTTTCTATCAGGATGTCATGGGAGACAGTATCGAAAGCCTTGCTGAATTCAAGGTAGATGACATCCACTGCTTATCCATCTACCCAGCCAGTATCATAGAAGGCTACGAGATTGGTGTAATGTAGAAGGCAAACTTGACAGCATTAACAACACTGTCATTTAGAAAATCATGGAACATCCTATACAGCATTGAGCTGTACTGGACACATTGTGCTGCACAGACATATTGTCCTTCATTCAGAAACACATTCTCCCTGTCACTAACAGGGATTGTGAGCTCCTTTGTTTGTACTGCTGAGAATCATCGTATTGCCTGGTTTTTTTATTAATCTTATCTGAAGTAGCTGTCACTGTTCTTACTGAGGTACATCCTGACTGATCTCTTGTCACATTTAACTGAATTTAGCAAAAATGAAAAGAGCTTTTAAGTTTCAACTTATGAGCAGGTGCTTAAAAAACAAGCTACCTCACAGCTTTGTGCAACAGGAGAACAAACTTCTAAATATATCAATGCAATTAAAACAGCATTTAGTATGTGACATACTGACTTTTCTATATGTCTTCAAAAGACTCTTTTAATCGAGGAAGCAAAGGCCAGAATTTCACCTGAAGTACTCTGGAGTCTGGTATTTAAAGTTCTTTTCCACATGTCACAAACTCATTACAGTTGTGTTACACTGCAGAGACAGACCCAAACCCACAAACACTCTCACCCAAGCACACAGAAAGAACCATGGCATCTCCTCAAGGCTGCCTCATGCTTTGAAGTGCTGTTCTCAGCCTGGGACATACACAGCAGGGAACACGTAGGTCTTTTCCCCAAAAGTAAGGAACAGACTAAGAGAAACTCTCAGAAAACTAAGCTTGCCACTGCTTTTCTTCACCAAGGAAAGTCATGTTCAGCTAGATTTTCCTTGTAGGAAGTCCACATGATCCTGGTCATTATCAGCAGAGTGGATTAAAAATCACAGGGTGGATTAAAAATACAGGGTCTGTGATTGTTTTCAAGGAAGTTTCCCAAGTTTGGGCTTTTTTTTCAACTTACTAAGTGTCAACCTGTAATTCCATCTACCTGTAAATAATGACTACCTGTAAAAAAGCATTTGCAAGATTATTAATTTCTTAGAAGAGAAAAATCTTAGAACTAGTAAGAAAAAAGAGACGTTTCTTTCACTACAACCTTTTCCTGTTGTCTGACTTGCTTATTTTGCAGGTTTCAGTCTTGCTCTTATCTCTCCTAGCACTCAGAAAATGTCATACCTGTCTTTGCTATTAATTTTATCTATTATGATCTGCCTTGCTTGTGCCTCTCACAAACAAAACTACTTTCAGGAAAGAATGATGATGCAGTTATTGTTCTGAATATTTTCGTAAGTGCCATTACCATGTGATACTTGAAAGCCTAAATATGTTACTACAGTAGATTTTTTTTTTTTAATGTGCACAGCAAAATTGAACTTAGATATAAATACTCTTTTCTGATCATACTGGCCCAGTCTTAGTCCTATTTTCAGAGTATGGGTCTTTGCAAAGTCACAAAGTAGCAGCTGTAAAATTGTATAAAACTTTGAAATGAAACTATATTGAGGCAGGTGTTATTCCAATTTAAATTACAAACACACGTTTTCAAACTTTCCAGAAATGGGACACTCTCTAAAAAGGTTTATTTTTACCAAATAATCAAATATTTTAAAATAATATTTTCCATAATTAAATGCCCTGGCCTTCTGTTTAGTCCTAATCAGTGCAGAGTACAAAATCATGCAGACTTTGGTCACAGAGAATCAGGGTGTTGGAAACAAATAGAGGTCAGGAAGGACTGGCTCATGACTGATGACTAAAGCACAACACCTATTAATATAAATATAAATATGCAAGATCAACATAAAAACATATATTAAGATACAATCCTCAGAGTGTTTACAGTCAAAACAGACAGGAGTCCCTTCAGGCACCAACCACATACTTGTGAACCCTTGTTTTCATATGGTATTGTGTTTTGGAACATGGTAAGGTAAATATCTTGAGATCAAATAACTAACTCTGGTGAATCAAAAAACAAAAGGCTGGGACAGCATGACCCTTAATGTAATCAAGCAATTTTATAATGCTATAAATGTACTCATAAGACCTGATTCTGCTCTCAGATAGATTAACTCTGAAACCATATATTACAAGTTCAGGACTAATGGAATGATAACAGCTATGGGCCAGGGTTATTCTACTAAAGTAATATGCATGGATGTGTATTTTAAAAGTCTTGACTGATATGCATGTATTTGATAACAATAAATTATCAAACTTAAGGGGAGCATAGGGAAGTAGATTTTAAGGCCACATCTGCACATTACAGAAGTATGTAGGAGCTTCTTAATAGAAGCTTATTTAGCTAATTTATCTGTCCATATTCCACCAGCACAGCTCCACGTCTGTTAGCTGTTGCTACAGTATATATTAATGCGAGCGTCTTTTTGACGATATACTACTTTAATCAGTCTGCCAAGTCAAACTTGTTGTAAACCAATGTGTCATAATGACTGAATATGCTTCATAGATTTTTCAAACAGAGTAAAGAAATCATCATTTGAGAAAGAGAAAAATTAGTATTTTTAAAAAAATTCAGCATAAGACAAATTTAATATTAACCTACATGATAGACTTAAGGTATTTATGAAAAAGGTATCTGGATATGATATGCTGATTTTCCACAAGAGGTGGGGTTTTGTGGGTGGAAGGATTACTTACATCTATTTGGAATATTCAAATATAACACTTCTCTTAGCCATGATTAAATATTTGTAATAAACGGTTTCTTCTTTTCTTAATTTAAATCCCTGTTAATTTAGCAGAAAAAGATTTGACCCCCACTATAATCCGTTTGGCTGATCAGTGACACTCACTGACTTTAATAGAGGCATAAATTGCAGAATAACTACCTCATTTCATACAGACCAGACTAGACATCAGATACAAGTGATTTTCAGTCATGCTAAGCTACAAATACACCCACTCAGAGTCTCTATAACACTCTATTCATTTCCTGAACTGTGTAATTCTTTATGGAGCATAGTTTTTAATAAAGTATTTCAATTTCATTATTCTATTGAACTTTAGTATGGGTTTGGCAATACAACAATCTCAGCTAAATCACAAACGGTTGATGCAAAGCTCAACAGTATCCCTTTCGTGTCGATGCTGCAAATACAACAAAATCGCTTCTAACACCAGCAGGTTTTTTCCAACATCCACATGACCAGAACATATCCTTCAGCTGAACAGCAAGAAAATATGATTCACACTGAGATAAACCTGATGGAGCTGACTCAGTATAAAAACAACATTCTTGGAGTACTGAAAGTATTGCTTGCAAGGGTGCAAGCTAAATTAACACAAATATTTCCAGAAAACAAAGTACACCACTCTGACTTAAACATTTTTTAAGAAGTATAAAGATTGTCAAATGTTTTTTAGAAGATATTTAATAGCCCCAGTGTCGCACAACACTGCAATGGTGTACAATACATTTTTAGATATCTTTACATTTACACATAGCAAATTAAGTCATCGGTCATATGACTCAATTTAAAGTTGGTTTCTCAAAAAACCAAACAAACAAACCAAAAAAAAAACCACAATAAAATGCACAGAGCAGAGTACAGGTAGCAGGAGCCTGAAATATGCTTCAGTAAGATCAGTGTCAGACATCAGCTTAACAAGTCCCACTTACTGGTACAGCTGCAGGAGGCATCAAATTGCATATAAAGTGTCATCACTTATTTGAGATTTTTCTCTTTTTTTGCATGAAATGCTGACTCCAGCCCTTTCTGAAACAATAACATATAATGTAAGCATTCTGGTTAATTCTTAAAGAAATTACTATACAGGAAAAGGGAGAACTCAGCAAAAAATAGTGTAAAGCCGCATTTTCTATGTCATTCCTTCAGAACTGAGAAGCATATGGGTTGCTCATAAAAGGTTAAAATGTCTTCTCATTTACACCAATAAAAGTTAGAAAATATTTGAAAGACAAAGAAGCAGTTGAGATCACCTTTCCCCAGACTGAAATAAAAGTGAAAGCCAAGTCAAGAATCCCACTCTTGATGCTTGTTAATTCCTGGAAAAAATGCAAGTGTGTTTCCAAAGTCTGGGACTGGTGCAATTTTCTGAAACATTTGAAATATGAAGTTGTTTGATCAGCACCCTTTTTTTTTTGTCTTTAAAATATATTGTTTTTTCTAATAATTAATTAAGCAATTCTTTTCAAATATTCAAGCTCCCGCCATTATGAAATTAATTAATTCTTTCCTGTCTTATTAGGAAAGGGAACTATCCTTTGCGTCCCTAACAGGAGCATTATAACAAAATGTCAAGCAGATTTACCCAAATCTCAAAAATCAAAGCAAGACTATTCATACTTGCATCGGTCCTCTAATTCATGCTCCTGCTTTTGTAATTTAACTCTTTGTTGGATTTGATTTGTAGGCTTTGTAACTCATTGCAGACTCTCAGGATGGCATAAAGTTTTTAAGAGAAGTTTGCTAGCATGGCTGACAGCACTGACTCTGCAAGAGACAACACAGGTAATGATGTCAATGAGAGGTTAAAATTCTGCCTTTTTGTCTGCTTTACTTGTCTGTGCAGAATGGACATTTCCACTTCAGAACAGAAATTATGGATTTACTTCAGCCCGGAAGAGACACCTTAGCACTGACTTGAAATGGGCTCCCAGTTTGGCAGCAACACTGATAAATACTGTCAGAAGAAGTATCAGCTGAGCACCTGCTGACTCAATCTAGATTGTATTTCCCCAGTTTGCCCTAGGGAAAATAAATATGGATAACATCAAAATCAGACAACATGGCATGCCATTTATCCTTTGTCCATCAGACCAGTTAAAGACAGAAAAGAGAGACTTTGAACCTGATTTCTGCTTCGCAACGCAGATTAGTCGCTTTGGGGACATAGGTTTGCTTTCTATTGTAATGCTGCAGCAATGTTCTTCTTCTAGACTTAAATTCCAAACTTAACTATTAGCAAAACCAGTTTTTGTATCTGGGTAGGTATGGCATAAATTCATGCATGCAAAAATAACTCACAGAAAAAAGGAAATCAGTGCACAGCCTTTGCACAAGCACTTCTAGGTAGATCACCTGCCCAAGAAGTATCATGTGATGTGTCTCAAGTCTAGGTTTGGGTCTCTAACAGCAGCATGGCAAAAAAAAGTCCATACAAAAAACAACACCGTGTTGCATTATCCTTGCTAGTCAAACAGACTCTTAAAAACATTTAAGCTTGGGCTTTAATGATTTTTTTTGTTTTACTGTGGGTTCAGGGTTTTTGTTTCCCCCATCAACACTGTAGAAGTTGATTCTACCACCAGCTTAATTTCCATGTTTTGTTTTGCTGCTTTTAGCCAAAGGCAATTTCTCCTGGGCCTTGGCAAATTCAATTTTAAATCCAAATTGTTGAGTAGAATAATAGATACACTTAGGGAAAAAAAACTATGAAAAACAGTAGGAGATATTAGGAAGCTGTTCAATAAATACAGAACATTTTATTCCGTTTGTAGGTGACATTGTCTATGTAGACATATACAACAGCAAATCTAGATGTACCCTGCAGCACACACAGCGCACAGCAGCAGAGCAGGCAGCCCGTGGTTCTTATTCCTGTTTCATATTTTTTAGATTAGGCAAGGCCTCAAGCTTTCTTCGATCAGTATGCTGTGGTTTGGGTCCTACCCCAGATGACTAACATCTTGGTGGAACTATTTTCAGTCAAGGGATTATTTGTATACTCCCTCCTGAATACTGATCCTACCACATCCACTTTGTGTCACAGTCCCAAACAAAAGGAGGGGAACTGCTGCCAGCACTTCTCCTGTGATCTTTGCGTGAGCACCCCCATCCAAATTGCTGCCCACTCACTCTTCCTGGCACTGAAAGTCTGCTGTGGGAATTGTACAGGCACTGAAACGGCACCTTCACACACAAACCAAACACAGCTTCTGTTTCCTCATGCCTTATTTCCAACATCATCTCATTTGCTTGCTATTTTTCTGGGAAGAACCCCCTTGGCTTTTCCCTGCTGCTAAAGTACTTCTGTCGTTCATTGGAATGAAAGCCTCTGTTAGTAAGGCGGCAGCGCCATTTGACTGGCAGCCTCGCTGGTGCGGTGGGTACACACTGTCTCAGGGGAAAGGGAAGAGCACGCTATCTCTTTCCGTTTCAGAAATAAAAGTAATCCTTCACTGGACTCTGAACTATGATGCTATACATTTGTTTTAACATTCAACAGCAAATTACTGTAGCCACATTGCAGCCCTTGGTCTTTCCCACCTATGATGCATACAGGTCCCCGCTTACTGTGCTGCTGTGTTAGAAATCTGACTTCAGGAACCTGTTTCACCTTTTCCATTGCAGAGGGAACCAATGGACAGTTTCAGCTTTGGACTCCGCTGCAGAGATTATGTGCCTAAACACCCAGCACTGCAAGCCTCAGCATTGCAACACCTAAATCCCCTTTTGGATGTAGGCCTAATTTGCTGTACAACTCCTCAAGCCTAGAATAGTAGGTTGGTAACACATTCAGAAACACAAATTGCTGTGTCTGATAATTCCACAAAAAAGCTTCTCTTTGGGAGAACAGTGTGCACTTTCATACACAGGAGAAACCCCAGCATATTTTCACTGTCTGCAATTTGGAGTCAAACACAGATTTTTCTTCAGGGTTTGAAGAAGACAAGTGGACCTATAGAAATTGCCTGTTCCACTGACAGTGGTAGGAAAGAGTATGCAATGTCTATGTTTATATGGACAAGGCATGGACAAAATAACATGCCTAGATTTAGAGCTGGGAGTGTTGTCTTACTTAAGGTATTAACAGCAGTGTGACCTTGATAAAGACTGCTCCCCTTGGATGAGGTAATTCTCTGCAGAACATGCTGGCTCTTACGGATTTCATCTTTATTTATCTACCATTTGATATGCAAAGCCTCAGAGCCTAACCAAGGGTCAGAATACAACCAAGAAGCAAAGCGGACTAAATTTCCCCATCTAACTGTAGACACTGACGCAAAGCACATAAATAGTCACTCTCCACCCTCTGCACAGGTGAAAGAGTCAGCTAAGGGCACCTGCATGGGATCATTCAGGTCCCAAGTGGACTGAATTACCTTTTGGAGGTGCTTATTTGTGTCCAATTAGACTTGTTAGACATGAAGGCAACGCTAAGTAAGCTCCTAACTTAGATGCCTCGTGTGCTATGTCGGGAGAAGCTGATGACACACCCAGCTCTAACGTGGAAATACAGAATGTTATGCATTGGTTTTAAATCGGCACCATGACACCCCCTTCCCCTCTGCAGCTCCACACACAAGAGCATGATTGTCCACATCCAGATTGCTTTAATTAAAAGCAATCATGTTAGATAAGGACAGGTAAAGACACATCAGATAAAAGAAATCAGACAGAATGAATAATCTTAAATATGCCTCAGGTTAAAATTACTCTTAAAATTGCTAAGTAGGCTAAATATTGTGGATTTCAAGTTAATTGTGCCTGTACTATTATGACAAAATTTTAGTTCATAGCTTGTTGTCTGAGAAAAGCCCCTTCCTTTTTGTCTGTCTGGTACCCCAAGTGCTTGGAGACATTTGGCCTCGGTAAGTTCCTTCTTTGCTAGCTACATGAAATTGCATTTAACTGAACTTTACTTCTGTGTTTCACACTGGCTAGATTTCAAAAGCAATTGTAAGGGTTTAGGAACATTTCTTCTAAGCAAACTAATGCTGTTGCATGAATAACTGATTGTTCTCTTTTTCCTCCCTCAAAAGTTGTTTGCTTAGTATAAACAAGCTTTTTTGAGGGACTTCCATGAAGAAAGTAAATTTGGCAAGGCTCTGTAGTGACTGTGTTTGAGAAAGATACCCTGACCTCCCTCATGTGAGCTATGCAAGCTCAATCTGCCAGAATAAAGCAGTTCTGTATCTACACAAAGGGAATTCAGGCATTCTGTGCATAGTGCATTTCTCACACGAAGGACCAGGACCAGCGCTGGACAAATGTGAAGGCAGTGACCTAAGGCAGCTTTCTGCAGGGGGTGGCAGAGCAGCCATGAATTCACAGTGCACTGGAAAGGCACGATTAATGGCCCTCATGCCACCACCAACTCAGAATTGAGATTTGATAAAAAGCAGAATGACATTTGCCAAAATATGGTTCCCTTTCTCTCTTGGCTGCACCTGCAACTGCAGAAGTAGAAAAAACAAAGCTGATTTCACTCACACTCCCTCCCTGTGTTGGTTTTATTTCCTCCCTGATAAGAGAGGTAGAAGCCTGGCCATTGCTTGCCATCTTTTGTGTGGCAAAGTTCAGTCGTGCCCACATGGCTGAGATGTCTCAAGGCAACTCGGACTAGAAGCAGCCCATTTCTGTAAACATGCAGGGAGAAATTAAGAGTTAAGATTAAAATCAGAGTCCAAAGCTAGATCTAACAAATAGAAGGGAAGAGTCCCTATGGCAAAAGATGACTAAGAGTCAGAAGAGGTACCGGTGAGGGAGAGGACTGCCTACCCAGAAGGAACTCAGCAGTGGGGTTTCAGAGGTGTGACCAGGGAAAGAGCTGATTGCAGAAATTCCTAGGCTAAGGCAGAAGGAGGGATTACCAGACGTGCAGATACAATGCCCTGATCTGAGACAAAAATATGTGGAAGTCCTTTGGGAGGATGTTCAATGGACTTCTACTCCCATGGACGTGATTCTCCAAAACATTTTGAGAATTTATCATGCTCAGTGCTTCAGTTGCATAGTATTTGTCTAAATGCTATTATCATGTACATCCATGCAGGTGCACTCATCTTAGAACTTCAGTAGCCTGCCTGACTAAGTACAATTATGATACAGCTCCTGAATTTCAGAAATAATACAAAGATCTGTACTCAGCAGACAATTAAAATTTGAATATATGCAGAAGCAAGCTGTTCCCAGACCTGCAATTAAATAGCTAACTGGATTAGAAGACTGTTTCTGTGAACAAGTTCTTCTACTGAATCACGTTGGCTTTCATCAGCATGCCATAACATCCAGAGTTTCGGAAAACAGCATTGCCTGGGAAAACCTAGCCAAAGCTTACTGGCTTTCATATGAGAAAAGGGTCAGCCTTTCTAGAGAAGGTTGCATGCAGAGATAAATATTTTATGACTATGGAATGAAACACACACGGATAGGTATTACATAGGCAAATGGATCTCCATTTTACTGACCAAACTTCAAGATTTACATGCATGTGAACTGAAAAAACATAACTTTATTACAGTTAACCATAGTTATCCTTCATCTCCTCTTTATTTGCTTATAATAATTTAGCTCCTAAGTAGCATAACAAAAGGACTGTTTTCCCATCTGTGGGTCAGACTCATCTCACCAAATATTAGCCATTTAAAGGGTACCTGTCCAAGATCAATTCCTGTCTTGGTTAACAGCTGAGAGACTTCCCAAGAACTCGTCCTACCTACCCTCGAGATCTAACTTACAAAGGTATAAATTGCCCTCTTCTGCCAAAGACTGTGGTAATAACCTAAACAACTACTTGTGGACTGGATGACTAACTTACTGGTGACCAAGATGAATCCCGGTTTCTTTATGCAACTGGTAGAACCAAAGGCCATAGTTTTGATATCATTATTAAAACAAGACTACTATGTAGAAATCCAAAAGAGTAGAAGAAACATAAAAAAGATATTGTTTGATTTATGATATGCTAATTTTAAAAAGTCTTTCATATTTTATAAACTGTCACTTGTCTTTCTCTAGAATCTATCAAGGAACTATTCTCTTATGCAACACTTTTTCAAACACTTTGCATTATCCTCCTGTCTGTTTTTCCATCATCTCTCTACTTTCAGACCAATGTTTTCTTTCTCTGCAGTTGATATCAACTTGAGAAAAATTCTTATCTACAATTTTGAAATCTCAGAATAGTTTATCTTCTCTAACGTTCCATTTTTTTTTCTCATTTGACAAAAGCTCTTAATTCTCCTCTTGCTCCAATACTTTTAAGATAATTTCTAGGAAAGTGAGTATTCCATACCCAGATAAATATTGTCAAGCATTTTAATGACACTTTGGATGCAAACTGGACTGTTTTGAAAATTTGTGTTTACAACTGTATTTTATTATAGTTCACTTCTGTTCATATAACTCAAAGGTAACACAAATGATGATGAAAGAATCGAGAATTTTTGTCTTACAAAGACAGCTTTGTAAGACACTGACTTTTCAGTGGAACAAGTTCATTTTGCGTCACATTCCTATGACTAACCTGTTGATATTTAGTTTAACACAGTGGATGTGCTAAACTGTGCTAAACTGTGCTATTGACAGCTCTTCTTCCTGTCAATAATTAAAGCTGTAATGAAACAACTTCTCTTGCTACCTCTGGTTTGTGCTCCAAAATTTTCAACTTCAGGCTAAAATGTCCTCTTCTTAGTGACAGTTTATAACCTATTTCACTGCACAGAAAGTACAAACTAGTGTATCAATTTGTCAGAAAGATAAATGGAAAGATTTCTTGATGCTTTTTACTTATTCCATGTAGCTTGTTTGTTTGTTTGCTTTAAACACTATATAAGCAGTTTATAGTTAGAATTTCTGTTGCAGTGGTTAGTACTGAGGTAAATGTAAATGTTTTATTTCAGGCTAAAATCTTAAGGAGCATATTTGCCCAGGAGCGTGTCATGATTTATGTTTCTTGGTGTGAACAAAAGACATGAGGAAAAGACAAATATTCTTCCTCAGTAAGAGTCCTAACAACTGCATTCCATAGCATCATGGTAAATTTAAAGAGCAAAGTATTAATCTTTACAGTTTAGCTATTGCTCCTAGGCAAGAACCCAAACAGGTAATAGCCTGCAAGGTGAAAGGTGTAGTAAAATCATTCGAACAAATACAGTAGAATTTAAGGATTTTTTTTTTTAATGGACAGATATTTTGAGTCAAGAAAATTTTGAAGTATTGGCTTTCTCCGTCATGAAAAGAGATCAAATACTTGCTTTTCAGAAAATGCCTAAATTGATAGTTAGATTAGGCACCTATCAACCACACAGTGTCCTTACATCCATCCAAAAGGTTTCACAGGAGTCTAAAATATTTGGGCAAGGATAAAAACCCACTATTCAGCAAAGATGATTATCGCAGCTGAGATAATGTGGTTTCAGGGAGGGACTTTCCAATCTTACTGTAGACCACTTACTTTAATGTGGAGAGTTGGGGTTTTATTTTTCTGCATTTTGGCCTCGTGAAAATATTTTAATTATGAAACCATTTGTTTAATGAATTAGCCTTCTGACACTCCTTATCAATAGGAGAAGTCAACACACTAATGGAAAATAAATTACAAATCAAGAGAGTAATATTTAAAAGAACACACCAAATCTAATTAAAAGCTCATTTGCACTCCAGTTTCTGATGATATAAAATACAGACTTAGAAGTTGGGGAGTGACTGTTGTTTTCTGTTGCTTTTTTAATGAACAGTTCCTTTAGAGCCTGTATGTCAGCAGAACAAGCATATCCAAATTCACCAGCGTCATTGGTTACGGCTACAAAGAATGAGAAATTCCTTTACTTTTCATAATCAGGATCAAAAGCAGAAGAGTGAAATATACTGAGCAGTTTTTATCTGTTGGGTAGTCTAGGACATGCTTGAAAATATTTAATTACTTTTTAGTGAAGTTACAATTTTATAGGTAAAAAATTATAGGTTCATGCAAATAAGCATCAATATCTCACAATTAATTCACTCAGCCAACATTAAAAATATGAAAAGAACAGCATGCAAAAACTATTACTAAAAATGTATCAAACCACATAACTTTATTTTAAATATACAAATACAAGAGCAAGCGACTGCTAAGTCATCAACATAATGTTATTTTCTGAGCAGCCTACTAATAACTTCAGCAGTCATGAAGTATGCAAAATTACTGATCCACCAACATTAACTATCATCAGCTCTGGTTCCATTTTAATCTTTATCTATGGAAACACATATTTTCCACACATTAACATATTGATTTTAGATTTTCTTCCTGATTTCCTCATATGAGGATATCTTATGAACTGAAGGCACTGCTACTCAAGATGCACTTTCAATACAATCCCATCTTATCAATGTGAGTTAGACAGGATCAGTAAATTTTCTCCTTATTTCCTTACCATTCAGGAAGGAAAGATGCATAATTCAGTGGAAGCAGTTTTCATTTGACTTTTCAGCAGACCCAGCTGAGATTTAATTAATTAATTGATTGATTGATTGATTAATTTTTCCTAAGTAACTGTAGATATTGGGAAAGCTCTGATTTTGTCATCTTAGTAAGTAATAAAAGAGGCTACATGTCCCCTGAGTTCTAAGTGCAAGTTTTGTATCATTATTTAAACCTAGGTTGACTTTAAGTTTCAGCTAACAAAACCGCGCAAACCTGCAGATAGTGTGATACCTGATAATGGAACAAAAAGGAAATATTTCACCTCTTTAAATATTAAGAACCCTTGCTATCCTGCTCTCTAAATAAATTCAACCCACCTCAGAGCAAAGCAACACCATCTGGCAAGTAAGTAATGTTGACAGGGTTTACTCATAAAGACTGAATATGGTTCCCCACTTCCTTGTTTCTCAGCTCTGACTTACCATTTTCCCTACAGCTGAAATACATCAACGAGCTGAAATGCTGGGCTAGATCCTCAATTCTGCTGAGATTTCTTAAGTAGCTGCTTGGCAAATGGAATGGAAGAGAAGAAAGGGGTGGTGGCGGAAGCATGGATTAGGGGGAAACAGGCAGAGTGAAGGCCAGGGACAGGATCAGACTGTGAAGTCTGCAAGAGTCAGCTGAAGTCCAGCAGCCCCACAGCTGTGGTAACAAAAGCTGCCCTATCTCTTTTCATCAAGGTCTGTGGCAAGTGCCCATAGTCCAGTGGTAATGCATATAAAAAACCCCAACATATTTCTTATTCACACTGAAAGTCAGGACCTACAGCCATGTGCAGGAAGATAAACAAAGCTCATTCAAATGGGATCGTCTTTTGGTACAATAGCTATAAACCAACCAAACTTTCCCCCCACCCCCGCCCCAAGAAGACCTTGCGAACCTGCATGAGGGCAAAGTTAAAAGAGTTCTGAGAATTACAAGGAAGTATAACTGCCTGTTATCCTCCCACCATTCAGTTCCCCAGTGGAAGGTCTCCAGTTATCATGAATCAAACAATAAACAGAGGAAAAAAGAAACATCTGTAATTACTAAAAATTAAGACAAGACAAATAACATGCCTCACAATCTAGCAAAGCAGAATACTCTGAGAAAAGCCAGTATGTTCCCCTAAGTGCAAATCATCAATTTTCAATATTATTACACTGCTGCTCTGCAAAAGGCTTAGTTCATTGTGCTTCAGCTGTGCATAGCAAATCTGAGAGCTTTATCATGCCATATTCACACTAACACTGAGATCAGAAGAGGAACTTGACACCATAAAAAACATGATGCTTCCTTGTCTTTGTCTGGTCACAAGTTACTTCCAGTATGTATTGCCAAAAGCTAACAATTCAAAGCTCATGCTGATCATCCTCAGATAAAGAGATATTAACAGTTTTTCTCCCTTTTTTCTACTCTCAAATTTTGAAAGCTAAAAATGTTCTTTTATTAAATGAGACCTGATATGCTAAACACACATGATTCAAGACCAAGACCACGAGTCTTGGTATCTTAAAACAATCCATGCAAACTACACAACATACAAGATTTTATTACAATTATTATGATTCTTCTGTTTCAGTTGAAAAAAGCTTTGCAGGGAACTTGAATTTGTAAGAAATTCAAGATATGTAATGTGTTTATAATAGTGAACAGTGAGACTGGTAACATAAATGTATAGGTTGGCTTACTTCCTTTGTACTGACACAGATTTATATGAAGTACCAGGAAAAAAGGAGAGGGAGAGTAGCACACAACACTTAGCTAGCCAATCTCTTAGCAAGCACTGTAAAGAAATTCTCAGACACCAGCTCTCTTCTAAACTCTAACTCAATGGGAGATTTGGAAACCTGAAGATATAGACAGTTCAGAACTAAATTTACTTAGGAACTTATTACTGTTGTGTTTGATTTTCCAGTGCCTAATACTTAACCCTTCCTAAGTGCATCCTAACTCAGAAAAATAACTACCTCAGGCTGCCTCAGCCAGCAGAGAGCTGAGCATACCTCTCCTGCTTGAATGCTGCTGGATGGACTCAAACTAGAAAGCCCATGGAGCAGAGAGCCACCTAGTCAGTAAAAGGGTGCAAGAACTCACCTATCCATGGGAAGACAATGTGCAGAGAAGGAACACTTGGAGCTGAAGAACAGTCTGGGTATCCCGGCTTTCTGGTTTTGGGGCCAAGGTAGAGTTAATGTTCTCCACAGTAGCTAACACAGGGCTGGGCTTGGGATTTGTGCTGGAAACAACCTTGGTACCACAGAGATGGTTTTGTTACTGCTGAGCAGTGCTCACACAGGGCCAAGGCCTTTTATTCTCCTCATACCACCCGCCAGTGAGTAGGCTGGGGAGGGGCACAAGGACTTGGGACGGGACACAGAGGGACCCCAACTGACCCAAGGGATATTCCTTACTATATGATATCATGCCCAGCAATTAAACTAGGGAGTAGACTGCAGGGTGCGGGAAGGGGGCACTGCTCATGGACTGGATGGGTATCAGTTGGTTGCTGGCGAGCAATTGTCTTCATTTGCATCATTTGTCTTTCTTAGGTTTTATTGCTTAATGTTATTTTCCTTCTCCTGACATACTTTTTGTTTTTTTAATCTCAAGCCATAAGTTTTCTCACATTTTACACTTCCAAGTGTCTCTCCCATCCCACCAGGGCTGGTGGGATGCGTGCAGTTTAGTGGCTAGCTGGGGTTAAACCAGGACAAGATTCCTTTTTCCTGTGTATTTGCATGGTTTTGGGTGCAGGTGATTGTTTTATGTAGATCATCTATCTGCATTTGCACAGACATAGCTTCTACCTAAGGTGCTGAGCACCCCCAAAGCCAGGTATTACAGAACATCACAGGTCAGTATTTGGATTACTCTTTTGATAACAATAAACTACACCATTAGTAGTGAATACACAAATTATCCAAGCGTTTTTCTGTTTATACTTAATGCTTCCTGGCTAGAGAGCACAAGAAAAATGTGTCAGAACTGTGTGTAACAAGAATGAAAGGAGACACTTTGATATACGGTGTTAAGATTCTCTCTCAGTATCTGTAAAGAGTTTGGAGCAGGGTCATATTTTAGGCAGGCATTATTCCAAGGAATAATTACCCATTCCTATTACTCAGGAATTATTACCCATTATTCCAACAGCACATAACTATCAGATTCAGAGCAGCTGTTCCTGGAATGGCCTTTATTGCATGAATGTCAAGGAGCTGCGAAACTTCTTTCTACTTCCAGATGCTTTGAATCATCAGCAAGCCTTTCATCCTCTAGCCTTACTTCAAAACTTGTAGTGTGCAAACGGTGTCTTCTGAAACAAACTTTTCTAGTGAGTCCATTCAATGGACACATTAATGACACTTTCCTTATCCAGGCATTTTCACACACACACACACACACACACACACACACACACACACACCCCTTCTTTCTCTCTTCTTTTGCATCTAAACTGAATGCATTCTCCGGGCCCCAACTTCCTTTTCCACAAATACATGCATTTTTCATATTGCCTACTGCTTTTTAAAGGAAACTTGCCAGGAAGAGAAAAAAGAAAGCTGGTAGCAAACTCTTATTCAAATATTGGCAAAATGTCTGTGAAACAAATCTTTAACTGGAAAGGAAAGGTACACGTCGTTTTAAATTAAAGGCCTTACATTGTGCCTCCTGTTCCATTAAGTCACTCCAAGTTACCAGGATATCAGCTCCCACAGCAGGGCTGCGAGATTAAGCTGGCATTGAAAAGCTGTCATGACAAATGAAATGAAACCTGAGAGAGAAGTGCCCCAAGATCCTGAATGATGTAATCATTTCTGCCCACCTTTTATAATACATTTCAAATTGATCTGAGTCATCAATGATGTCTTTTCTTTGTCAGACGGCATAATTTGTACTAAGAAACAGCCTGAAAAAGGAAAAGGGAAAGTCATACATTTCCCAGAGGGCCTTATTATCTGATATTCTTTGGACAGGCAGAGTAAGCTTCTCCTAGCTTGATAACCTTCCCTGCTGTGAGGAGAATCTCAGCTAGTGTAAACTCCATGCACTCTCTGCCCAAATTCCTGTCCAATGGCAGCACACAATTTTTCTGTCCTGCATTCTGCAGGAACAAGTGTTTTCACTGCCTTCTCAGGCAGCCAAGAATACACAAGCTCTTTTCCTCTTTCAGAAGGACCTGACACGTATTTTCTTTTCCTTAGGAATTTTATGTGCACTGAATTAATATAATCTGATGTTAAGCAGCAACTGTTGTTACCTGCAAGTCTTTGAAGATCAGCTGTAAAAACTTCAGTGTTGATGCTTGTGCTTTGTCATGTGCTCTGCCATATGCAGTGGTCTGCTACGAACACTACCACAGGAACTGGGCATATTTGCTCCCAGTTATGTTCAGTCCTAGTTGATCCTAAATTCATAGCTCCCTGAGGGTGAGAAACAGGAAGATTTGAAGCTCTCTTCTGGCAGACAGTTAAGCAGTTGCTTAGTGGTCTGTATGGAGTGCTAGAATAAAGGCATATCAAAAGTCTTATATTTATTTTTAAATTACATTAATTAATAATGTAATTAACAAAACTAGAATCATATTTATTTTTCTATTTGGAACTTGGACACATGCTTTTCAGAGATTGATTGCAGATAAACAGGAATTATGTACAACCACTGTGATGTGTATTAAAACAGCACCCAGAAGCACTGTAGAGGTTAAAGCATTTTTGCTTCTAAATGGGCTCTTGAGACTACATCAAAAGATGGGGCAAAGAGATGGGAAGCTACAAACAGCCAAGCTTATACAACTTACTGGAAGTACAAGTAGAGCTGCATCTCCCAAATACCACCCTGGTGCGTTAAGTAGGAAAGAATACCACTTTCCACTTAACACTTGCTATATTTAATTTGCCTTTCTGTGAACAAATAGTAAATGACATGTAAACAACAGGAAATTATAAACCACCTTTGTATATTATGTGTACATAAAGTACACAGAGAACATTAAACACCATCATTTAGTATTTGCCATTTAGCTCAGTACATCCAAGATAGAGAGGAACGGTGTACAGCATAGTCAGGTGAGCGCGAACTCTGAGGAAGGAGAACTGCTCTTTAAACAGGGAATCCCTCTGCATTTCTCTCACTCAGTAATACATTTCTTCCAGGTCAGCTTTTGAGTTTATTGGTCACCTGCAGTAGTAATTTTGAATGAGGTTCTGAACAGGCAGTTGGATTCAGAGGTATGAAGTAATGTCGTATCAGCATCATGCAAGCTATACTGCAATTTCTGGATTCATGAAATATTTACATTTTCTATGCATTCAAAATAATATCAACAAAAAAAAACATAAAATGAGAAAAAATTTTCTGGCTTTCTTATTTTTTTTAAACTTTTTCTTGACATGAATAAATACCGCACTGTGGTTCCACCTAAGCCCTTTCCTGGTAAGGATTGGTCACGCCTGATGTTTCTGATTAACAACATTCTTTCCTTGAGAATTTTTTATTTTTTTTTTTAAATCATAAAAGTCTTAAATCAACAGATACAACATGGATTTGATTTTGTTCTGTCATGCTACAAAGATTGGCAAATGACTGTAATAATAGAGTCAAAGGCTGTAGTGATGAAAGTTTTCTTTCAACTACCAGCACTGCAAGGGTACCTACATGTGAGACATTTTCTTTGTCAGAGTTACAGAATTCTTGACATGAAGATCATTAACTCTATTTGCAAAATACTTCCACATTGTATTTTAAAGTTATCATTTACATCACTATAGTTCAAAGAAAAAAAAAAAAGTAAACATAGGAGTTGAAGAAGGAAATAAAGATGGACAGGCTAACTGACTAACTTCCAGAACTAGGCAGTATCACATAACTTTCTGGAAAAGATCTACAGCAATGAGAGTTGCATTATAAAAGACTCAGAATTCATTGAAGAAACAGGCATACACTTTGATGAGAACAAAACAAATTCACATTAACAACAGGGATAAATAGTGCCTCTCAACCATGTAAACTCAGAATGGAGAATTTTTGGAAGAGCTTTACTTACAAGAAACTATGATTTCCACAGCACCTTTAAATTAATATTGTTGCAAAATATAGAAATCAAAATATAGAATCACATTATACCAGTCCTTTCTTTGTTTTTCTTTGTTTTAAATTCTGTTCTTACGATTCAATATTTTTATTTTCTGTTTAACATCAATTTCAAGATTAAGTAGTCATTCCAAAATAAACTTTTTTTAAATTAAAAACTATATTGTATCATAATGTAAAAGAGTTCTATTTTCCTTTAAAAAAAAAAAAAGAACCAGAACAAAAACTTTTATAAAATACTTTCAAGAACAAGTGTTCCTTGTTTCAAGAACAAGGAAAACAGCTCATGAAGAA
>VZTU01021727.1:0-26417 GCA_013400835.1 Zapornia atra | reverse complement strand
CCCTTCAACTCTAGTATAAAGCTAGAGGCTTCTTGCTCTACCCTAGCAAGCCTCACTCTAACCACCCCCCACCTTCCTAATTAGTTTAAAGATGCTAAATAGTGCCAGTCCCAGTATCAACCCCCAAGGAATGCCACTTGTCACTGGCCTTGATTTGGCCATTGACCAAATCTCTTTGAGTGTGACTGTCCAGCCCAATCCTTATCCACTGGGTGGTCCATCAAATCCATGTCTCTCCAATTTAGAGACAAGGATGTCATACGGGATGGTGCCAAATGCTTTGGACAAGTTTTGTTTTCCTCCAAGAAGCAGAACTGTTCTAGGCAGTCTCAGTCAAAAACACAGAGAGGATAAGAGAAACTACAAATAACTGCCATGCTCTATTTTTGTAAAATAATGCTTCTCCTCCTTTTTCTTAAAACTAACTTTCAGAAACTTAACTTTAGCTTTTCTTGACAACATATCTTGCTGGGTTGGTTTGATTGTTATGTATATTACTTGAAACTACTGTTCATTTTTAAAAAGGTTGAGATTTCCTTCAGTCTTGGATGCAAGGAGAAATACCTCTACTGTCTTCCTCTGTTGCTCTACAGTGCATACCTCTCATGCACCATCCTGACTGATGTAAAAGGAATGTGCAAAAATATATTTTCCCTCTTTGACTTCTTCTTTGCAAAGCGTCTAATATGAAGGTGTTTTCTTCTTTTTTGTTAGTGCTTTTGTGTAACAAGTATGTGGAAGAACTGAGTTTTACACTACTGTTGTGAAACATCTGAGATTTGTGGCTGCTCCAGCTGAGTAAGACAGAAGAAAACCATGAAAACCAAGTAAAAGGTCTATACATATGCTTCAGGGATGGTAAAAATAAAATTGTCAGCTGGTTTGGCTAGGCAACAATATGAAAAGGTTAGCTTTTTTAAAAAAATGTATTATATGTAAGGAATTGATTTTTAATGTCTTGAGGAGAACATGAGAGTGTTAATATACTAGAACCCAGTTTATACCACAGTAGTAGGTATCTCAGAGCTGTATACACACTGTATATACACACTAGCATGTGTAACTCTGGATTTTAGGCTTATTTCAGTTGTTTTGTTAATTTGGTGCTATCATGTAAATGCAAGTGGAAACTTGAAGCATGTTAATTTAAAACTGATAAAAAGAAGACACTGAAAACTAATCACAATGGATTTTTCTTCCATCTGAGAGCTGACTGGATTTCTAGAAGGCTTTAGGGATGTGCTGCTTGTGTGCTGGGAAGAACTGGTTTTTGATGCACTCATCATCTGAGTGATAGCTCATGCCCTGAAATAATTTATATTTTGCTAACCTTTGACTAATTAGCACTACGATTTCATACCCAAGCTGTCTCCCTTAGGTCGTGTTATATGGAAGGCTTTAAAATAATTTGACAATGTCTGGTAAAAAAATGATGAAAATCTTAGTAAGCTAGGCAAACTTTAAGCTGTTAGAAGCTAACATTTGCACACCTTTAGTGAAACTGGAGGGCTAAAATATTGGAAGTATCTGTGCTTGACTCATTACTCAAAGCAGACTTCAGGACTGCGTCAGAACTGTGAGTAGGAGGACTAAACTCCTAGTATGGCTCACTTCTGAGGTGGAGGAGGGAACCATGTATTTTCAACAGAACAGAAGATGAGTCTCTGAGGCAGTGGGACTGGATAACACAGTGGATGAAATGGTTGAAGGGAAACAAATGGGGCAGCAACTCTGTTTATAGTCTGTGAGAAGATGGAGAGACAGGGAGGGAGTACAAGCTGGAAGAAAAACATTTGAAATCAGTTGAGTCAGTGATGGAGTGGCTAAAGGAGTGGGACTCAGGACTGCAGGAAGTTAGTGTGTGCTTCTCATTGTTCAGCTGGTTTCTAAAGCAATGAAATAGGATGACAAGGTGTTCAGTATACAGTCTGATTAGCATTCAGATAATATGAGACTGTATGTCATATAGGGATAAAACAGATGCTGAGTGACTTAGCACTGCCTAATTTGTTTATTGAACAAGGAAAGAAAAAATGACATAGAATTTTGTAGATGAAGGTCATTATAAATAGACCTAAAATGGACCTAGATGGAGGATTTTGGCATGACATTAATTCACTTACTATTTCTAAGTATTTTTTCAAGTTAGTAACCAAACAATGTGTCTGGCAGAAAGAATTTTTAGCATCAAAATATAAGCCAAACCTTTACAGTTGTTTTGTTTTTTTTTAAACCATGAGCAAAGTGAAGCTCATCGCATCTCAGCAGCAAAGGGAGAAAAAAAGAGAATGAACACTTCAGCAGTTTCAGGTAGTGGGAGTCTTGATGAACAGTCAAGACAGTTTAGACACTTCGGGCTAATCAAAGATACACAGGGCTTGTGTAGGGATGAGATTCTCTATCCCGCTAGGCTAGTCCTCCTACTGATATGAAGGCAGCAGAACTGAACTCTATGTCTGTTCTGAACGTATGTGGGTCCATCAGTGCACACATAATGCTCAGAGCAGCTGCTGCAGTGCAGCAGAACAGGCAAGAAGTGTGGTGGGAAGCAGCAACTACATGATGTGAGTTGTTCAGTGAAAGGATATAGGATGCAAATCTCTAGGAAACCCGAAAAATATTCTGCATCTATCTACATGAAGACAGTAGGAGAAATAAATGCACTAATTACCCAAATGTGTATTCATGGATGTCCTGGTTCTGGCCAGGCCAGAGTCAGCCTCCTCAAGCAACCAGCCCAGGTGAGCTGAGTTAGCCCCGGGCTGTTTCCACACCACCTGACATCACTCTCCCATAATAGGGGCTGGTTGAGGAGGGGCACTCCTGGGTGCCTCTAGGGCAGTCCTAGTGAGGCTGGGGCGTTGGGTCAGTCCTTGTGTTGTGCAGTACTCTGTTGTCCTTGGGTCAATGAGGCACTCTGTGTTATCACCAGGTGTGTGTGTAATTGGCGTTGTTGTTCCCCTTTTACGGTGATTTTGTCAGCAAACTGTCCTTTTCCCAACCCAGGAGGCTCTGTCTGTTTCTCCTCTGGGAGTGAGTGAGTGGCGTGTGGTGCTCAGATACTGCTTGGGGCTCAACCACCCCGAAGAACTACATAATTTGCCAGGCTAAAACACACAACTACTTTGGTCATTGGTAATTTCTTCATTTCAACTTCTCATGATTTTTTTTTTTGTTTCAAGAGCTGGCAGGTGAAGATAACCTTAATTTTATGTTGGATGATGGCAACTTACACTGTTTTGACAGAGACAGAGTGATGCACACACTATTAACTGAAGCACTCCACATAGATATAGTCAGGCTTCTCTCTTTCCTGATCTCTTTCTGCTGCCCTTTCCAGGCCTGTGATTATCAGTGCATTGCTGGTGTATAACACCAGAACAGAATGCAGTAATGCACTTTGCACAGGACTGTGCAGGGGAGTTGCAGGCTACATCTGATGCTGGTAAGTTAGACATTGGCAAATGCTCGAGGGATTTAGCCTCATGATATTAATGAGCATTTTGGACTTTGAAACTGGGAATGAGGACGACCTAAGGAGCATTGGTGTGGTTACTGGGGTTGGTTCTGGGGCCTATGTTTGAAAAAAAAAAAAACCAAAAAAGAATGGTCTGGTAACTGACAGGGTTGTAGCCATAAGGGTCTTAGTTCCAAGGCCTGTGGGAATGTCATGGTTTAACCCAGTGGGTAGCTAAAACAACCCTACAGCTGTTGTCTCACTCCCCACCCCCCTCAATGGGATGGGGGAGACAACTGAAAAGAAAAAAATCCCAACAGGTAAAACTCATGGACTGAGATAAAGACAGTTTAATGGGACAGAACAGGAACATAGTGTCAACAAAACGCACAGCACAGTTGCTCACCATCCAGAGCTGACATTCAGCTAGTTCCTGAGCCATGCCACCTCCTGTCCAACCCCAAGTTATATACTGAATGTGATGTCATATGGTGTGGAACATCCCTTTGGTCTGTTTGTGTCAGCAGTTATGGCTGTGTCCCCTCCCAGCTTCCTAGGCATTTACAGCCTTCTTGTTGGCAGGATAGTAGGAGAAGCTGAAAAGTCCATGAAAGTCGGTAGCAACAATTAAAACCATCAGTGTGTCATTGACATTATTCTCATCCTAAGAAAATTAACCCTATCGCAGCCAAAACAGGGCAAGGAAGATGTGGTACCTTCCTGTAGACAGTCTAACTAGTAATAGTGGAGATACTGAGCACATAAATAACATGTCTGCTTCTTTCTTTTTTTTTAAATTTTTTTTCCTCTCTTGGAAATATTAGTTCATTTTATAAGAATTTTGAGCAGGTTTTTTGTAAAGCATTATTGGGTGTTCTTGTGTGTTGAGCAACTGTTCCTTAAATAAAAAGAAATGAAAAAAAAGTCAGACTTAGAACATGTGAATCATTTTGTTGCTCAAAGCTTATTTTGCCCACATCTTATTTTTAAGACCTATAACTAACTCTGTTTTAAGTCTTGGAAAGAATCAAGCACATGGGTAATGTGTTTATTTCTGCTTTGTAAGTGTGGGTGGTAGCTATCCTGTAACAGTCACAGGCATCATAAATGCACTTTCTATCCTTCTGATATTGTGTGTTTCTTTTTGTGGTACTTTAATGCCTAGTTTTCTGTCCCCTGCTCCCTTAATTAGCAGGCTCATTACCTATGGGCAAATTTCTTTTTTAACCTCTGTCTCATCCTGATCTCTCATCCTCATTCCAGAGGTCACTGGAAATTACGTTTGATATTCATCATTAATATATTTTATACAGCACAAATATGATTAGATCAGCCTGCCAGCAAATGTATTCATTGTCCTGAGGCCATCATAAACAGTGGCCTTGTTTGACTGTCATTTTTACACTGACAGCTGGTGAGAACTTAAATTTCATGAGATCAGAAACTTCTATTCTTCCACCTCTATTTGGACTTTTCAGCTTAGTATGTGATGGCTTTTTTTCTCTATTTACTTTGTATCTTGCTTTCAGTTTTTATGTCCTGTGTTATATTTAAAATGCTTAAAAGTCATGAATTCAAAGGAAATGTATCTTAGGGGAGAGGAAAAAGAAACAGCATAAATATAGTAATATACATATAATAATATGAATATACTTCTAGTGAAGGACTCCAAATATTGACAGCTGGCTATAAGACCTCATCCCCTTGGCCAACACCAGAGTGAGATCACTATCATTAGGACCCAGAGGAGCAGTGAAAGAGTGGACATAACACCAGAAAAGGGGCAGAAGCTGATAAATGTGTGTTGCCTGTTAAATTTTTAATGGTATTGATTTTTATTATCACATCTTTTCCTATCTGTAAATGCTCTACTATTGAAGGATACTCTACTATCCTTGAATTAGATTGTTAAAAATTCCAATATGCTAACAGTCTCAGAGTCACAAATGGTTGATGTAAGAAGGGACCTCTAGAAGTCATCTGGTCTAACACTCCTGCACAAGCAGGATTAGCCTGGAGTAGGCTGCCCTGGACTATGACTATCTGGATGGCTTTTAAATATCTCCAAGGATGGAGACTCAAGAGCCTCCTTGACCAACCTGTGACAGTGCTCAGTTACCTCACAAGTGCCTGATATTCAGAGGGAACCTCCTGTGTTTCAGTTTATGCCCATTCCTGCTGGTCCTGTCACTGGGAACAACTGCAAAGAGACTGGCTTCATCCTCTTTGTACCCTCTGTGGTGGTTTGACCCTGGCTAGAGGGTCAACCCACCAAAGTTGCTCTATCACTCCCCTTTTCATCTGGACAGGGGAGAAAATACAATTGAGAGACTTAGGAGTCAAGATAAGGACAGGGAAAGATCATTCTGCTATTNAAGATCATTCTGCTATTAGTGTCACGGGCAAAACAGACTCAACACAGAATAAACAAAACTATCTCATTTATTACACTACACTGCACACCCAGTGACACCAGAGTCAGATAATGAGAAGTGCGACCCAATCTTAAAACACTTCCCCCCACCCCTCCCTTCTTAGCAGACTGCACTTTAGTCATGATTTTGCTCCCGTCTTCCCCCGCTCATTGTGGCACGGAGAGGGGCAGGGAAGGGGGTTTTGGTCAGTTCCTCACAAGTTGTTTTCCTTCTTAAGAGGGTGTGTGCATTCCTCACACCTTTTCCTTGCTGCAGTGTGGGGTCCCACCCACAGGAGACAGTCCTTCACAAATTTCTCCAACAGGGCTTCAGCTCTTCGCCAGCTGCCTCAGCATGGGTCACTTCTGTGGGGTCTCATCATAGAATGTCTCAAACCCAGACTGCTCCAGCCTGGTCCCCCATGGAGTCACATGTCCCCCCAGCAAACCCACTCCAGCGTGGATTTCTCTCTCTTGCACTCATCTCTCCGTGTCTGTCCACAGGCTGCAAGTGCTGGCAGGAGCTTGCTCCAGTGCGGGTCGCAGCGTCTCCTGTATGTCTCCACCTGCCCTAGCACAGGTCCTCTCCACAGGCTGCAAGTGGGGTCTCGGCCTTTTCCATGGCTGGGGGTGGGGGGGCACCGACTCCACCATGGGTTTCTCCATGGGCTGCAGGGGCATCTTTCTCTCCGGCACCTGGGGTGCCTCCTCATCCACTTCTTCACTGGCCTTGGTGTCTGCAGTTTCTTACATATTCCCACTCTTCTCTGGTGGCAAAAAGCAGCTCTGAGGTTTTTTTCCTTCTTAAATGTGATTCACAGAGGCGCTGTGACCATCGCTGATGGGCTCGGCCTTGGTCAACAATGACTCCAGCCTTGAGCCAGCCAGTATTTACTCTCTTGGACCTACAGAAAGCTTCTAGCTGCTTCTTGTAGAAGCCCCCCACCCCTTCTCCACCAGAACCCAGCCAAACGAAACTACAACACCCTCCCTTCAGACATTTATGTAAATTGATATGATCTCCCCAGAGCCTTCTGTTTTCCAGGATGAACAGTCCCAGCTCTTCCAGTTCTCCTCATAGAAGAGATGCTCAAGTACCTTAATCATTTTCATGGTTCTTTGTGGGACTTTCTCCAGTATGTTATCTCTCTTGTACTGGGGAACCAGCACTAGACAGAGTACTCCAGGTGTCACCTGAGCAGAAGGGAAAAGTCACCTGCCTCAATCTGCTGGCAACAGGAATGACCTATAAGCCATCCAGTGATGTCTCCATGATTCCAACAAGATTGAAGTCCCGCAGCTGCACACAGATTTCTAACTTATGTTTATTCCCCATGCTATATACATTAATGTACATGCACTTCAGAGAGGCACTCCAGAATCCCCATTTGCTAGCAAGGGTCTGGGTTTTTTTTTAAAAATAATGTTACCTTGCTTATATGCAAATGCTGAAGGTGCCCCACCTAAGCCTTGTTTGGCTGATTTTGTTTCCTTTCTGACACATCACCTCATGTCCTTTGCTCATCAACTCAAACCATCTCACCTTCACAAGGCTACTGGTAACTTTGTCCCTCCACTGTCTTTTCTAGTTTAAATCCCTTCTTCCCTGGTCAGTCAGCAATGGATCCCATCTGCCCCAAAGTTATTTGATTTATTAATTACAGTTTAAAAGGCGTGCTGCCTCTTTGCTCATAAACAAGATTCTGAGTGTAACAACTAGACCTGGAAAAAACTGTTTCTGTGTCCTTTCCTATCATGCACATAGTATAAATACCAGATTTCATCCTGATATTTATCTTGATCTGTTGAGTATTTAGGGCAAGTATATTGGGTAAAATCCTCACACTGTAGGCATCTGAAAACTTTTTTCAAGACAACCAGATTTTTAACCTTTAGCTAAGCAAAGTACTTGTACTTCTACCTGTGAAGGTGGGTTATCATGATTTACAAAGCAGAAATTTGAGACAATAATCCAATGGTCATTAAAGATTTGGCATTTGTCTTACCTTGTGGTTGGCTTACAAAGTAGGATTTTACTTTTCTGAAAACCCCTACTTCATATAAACCAGTGAGACAAAAGGTTTGTCGTAGTATACGAGATCATGCTTTTTACAAGTTATCTCAAGATAGTGTAAAAAGTAGTCAGGGACCTCATCCTCCCTGGGTCAAGCGCTCTAAATATTCTTTAAAGAAATTATACTAGGGTCAAGTTAACTTGCACAGAATGGGGAGAAGGATTCTGGTGAATCTTTTTTACTTTTATAGCCTGTGTTAGTGTGTATGTGTGTGTAGGAGAAAATGTTTCTTCAGCTCAGCTGAACATGGAGAACAGACAGTAAAAGTGCTGCATATAATTCTTTCTGGGCTTATTCACATAAAAGGAATGTATGACATTTAGTCTGAATGGAGCCTTTCAGTGCAATGCAAGTACTTAATATAGTTAAGACATTTTAAAAATATAGTTTAAAACTATGTATGCTTCTTCTCATGATAAATAATTTAATATGGCAATAGGATTAGTGTCGACATGCAAATGAGTTTAAATTAAAAGCAGAACATCTTATTATGCTTGGTTTTACAGTTGTCTGATACGCTGCACTCAATAATTTAATTTCCTTGTTCAGTTTCTGAACACTGATCATTTTGAATTCTGATTTTGTCTCTCATGCCAATACAATAAATTTCATTAGAAATAGTCCAGCCATTTCTGGAAACAATAATTTTTTGACCCCCACCAAATAATTGGTTAATAGCAGTAATATTTTTGTGGTTTAGAACACCAACCTAAAATCTGATAGGGGCATGCTGACACCCCATGGGTGTGGAATGGTCGCAGTACAAGAAATGTTCTGCAAGTTCATACTCAATGCAGAAAGCAGACAAGTGGAAGTGGTGTATAAAAGAAGCTTTTGAAATCACAGAGACCATGGGGAAAACAGAATTAACAGTGAAGAGATGATCTCTCTTTAGTATAGGAACATGGAGGCATCAAAGAATACCAGCGGGACCCAAGTTGAAAACAAAGAAGCATAACTGAGCAGTGGACCTCCTTTCCAGGGAATACTGTGAATGCAAAACATTTAATATGTGCTCAGGAGAAATCTAACAAAAAGAGAAATCTTCTTTTCTGTAATGGCTCTTAACTCACTTAGGCCTCGGTGCATAGTTTCTAACTATGGTGCATAGTTCTCTAACACTAATCTTGCACAAGAATAGTTTATGATTCTTAAATCCTATGATTGTAGAGGCTAGAAGTGTAGAGGCAAAGAACTTTGTGCTGCAGTCAGGAGGAAAAAAATCAATAACACAAAAGACGATCAGAAATATAGGAACACGCAGACAGATTAACTCCGTGAATGAGTGACAACTGCAATGGCAGAAATTTAGTCTACCATTTCAAAGCTTAAAGGAATGCAATCAGTTGACAGAGCTAAGGAAAGTAAACAAAACTTTTGCCTGGAAAAAGGAGATTTTAAGCCAGCAGGAAAACTCCAACTTAGTTGAAGACAGCTGGAGACAGTACTGAAGGAAAGTCTTACATCCTAATTCGAGCATTTATGTCCTGCTGTGTTTGAAGAGGAAGAGACAAACAGCAATGCTAAAACTGAGTGGATGTGTACAAGTGTAACTCTCCTTGTGGGGAGCAAGATACAGACAGACAAGTAGAGCAGATATAGAGAGCCTGTTGATATCTTGCAATTCTTAGGAGGACCAGTGAACACTAAAAACTCAAGAAATCTCAAGGGATAGGGTAATAAACTGTATTTAGAGATTCCTCCACTGATGTCCATTTAAAACTGATGGAATGCAGAGGTCAAGAACATGCTTAGCCTTCCTTTCCTTTATCCACTAGAACATTGCCCAGACATTCATGTTAAAATATCCAGCAGAAACTAAAGGCTTTCTCAACAGCATTCCATATAGATCATATTCATGAACAATGTGTTATCTATGGGAGAGAGAGAGAGAGAGGTGTTACTTACTTTTTTCTATGGGTTTTCTAAAATCAGAAGAGAAATCCATCAAATTGGAAACAACAAAAGTTGGGGTTTTTTTAATGGAGGCTTTTCATCTTATGCTATAAATAATCTGTAATAAATAGTCTTTGCCTCTAATAAGTTGGTCTAGTCTGAGACATCAAAGCAGATATATGTTTTGATCATGTATACTAGGAAAAAATCTGTACTGCAACAGTAGGCATTATGCAGGTAAGCCTCTGACATTTCATGTATAGAGAGATTGAAGAATTACTACTGAAAGAAAGAAGCGAGTTTGAAAATAGTTTGATATGACTAATAATGGCTCTTGGTAGGTATTTGTGGTGGTGTAGCCCTTCCTCCATGTAGAAAAACTGACTAGTGACACTTTTTTCAGCCCTCATATATTACTATGGAACAGAAAAGGGGGTGTGTGGGGGGGTGTTCTTGATCCTCTGAGGAAGATAAAACACTGTTTATAATGAGAAACTTATCATTCAGCAGAAGGTACATAGTGAACAATGCTGGTGTGTGGCTCAGCTAAAACTATACCTGAAGAGAGCTGACCTGTTGTGGTTTCTAACCTAAAAGGGCAATCTGGGACAGGATAAAAGGTTAGCTTTTAAATTCCTTAACCTCTGTATTTCCCTGTTTGATTAAAACAAAATCCAAAATGTCCCCAAAAATTGCCAAATAAAGCAAAGTACCCAAACTGAAGCATTTTATTTATGGTATAATGAAATTATTGATTCTGTTTATTGCCTGGTATTGTTATTTCATTACTGAAAAAAGCCTTTACTCCTGTCTGTTCCCTACACTCCATTCTAAGTGAATCCCTTTTTAGCTTAGAATGTTCTAAAGTGGTCTTAGGCACCAAAAGCCCACCGATCTCTTTCTACATGCAAAGCTTTCCAGGCTCCCTCCTGTCCCAGTCAAAGGTGACAAATGCAGTCTTTGTTTAAAATCTCTTGACTTCAAAACTGTCTGATTAATCTCAAGTTTATTCTTCCAAAAATTCTTTCTTGAGCAAGAATTGGCTTTGAAGAGCTACATGTGGAAAAAAGACTTTTCATTAAGAAGGAGGGAGGGGTAAAAATAACACTTTTAATGGAAACTATTAGAACTGCTTAGCTACAGGATGTCTAGAACAGACATATGTACAGCTGCTGAGGTAGATACTCTTAATTTACACACAGGGTGTAAAACTTTGTGAACAGGAGTATTAGAGAATTTGTCAGAGAAAAGAGAGTGTTTCAAAATATCTCTGTAGGTGACAAAAAAGACAGTACACCTCCCAGTTATATGTTGCAGTTTAGCTGTGATGGCTTTGTCCTGCTCATATCTTAGTATTTGCTTCTGCTAAAGTTTGGTTAAAATGGCCAGAGAAATGTCTTATTCTATATATGAATGCATATCATTGGCTAAATAATGCTGAATGGAAGGACGTTGGAGGTCATGTTTTATTGGATAAGTAAATGGAGGTTAGAAGTGGGGGGTGGGAGGGGGAGCAGGGTAAGCTAGAGAAGCTATGCTACAGTCTGTCAGGGCACACAGTAGTTAGGGACTGGATAATGACAACATTGGGATGATATGCAACAGTAATGGGTGTCCATCAATAAATAAAGTAGGAAGTTTTCAGCAGTGCTATGACAGGAAAGTCTACACGGAGTCAGATTTCAGAGCTGGAGCACTGAATCGCAGTGAGTCACACAGAGAGCCTGAGAGCTGCCTTTGTTCCACTTGTGTCTGAACGCTGGAGGAGAAACAGCAGGCTCCAGTTTTTATTAATTTCTTACTTTCATACATGTAAAACTCATATGCACAGAACTTTTTGCTCACTTGAGGTCTTTCAACTGACTTTCAAAATATGCTGTCATGGTAAGAACTCTCACTTCTAGATTTTACTTTTTCTTTTTCCCCCTTGTGTTTCTGTGTTACACTCTTTGGTCTTATTCTTTCCCCCCTCCCCCCTTTTTTTTTTTTTTTTTTTATGTGCACACCTGCTCCAGGCATGCCTGGTGGACCTGGGACTTGCTGCTCTTTGGCTTGTCAATCCATGCTGGTTCAGCAGCTCAGATAATAGAAGGTAAGACTTCTCCAAATCATGCCTTTAAATTGAGAGTAAGGGTTAGTTTTAAGATATGCTTTCCTAATATGGAAAGAGACTCTACATTTCAGATCTTCATTTTCTCTGCTGCTTACTGTCCTTCGTTTCATTTAGGGAAGCTGCTGTAAGGTAAGAGATTAAATTGCCATTCATTCTGGAAGAGGAAACATAAAGATGTTGATTCCCCAGCTGTAAGGCAGCCTATTATGCCAGCTCTCTCAATATTTCTTCAGCATGTAATAATAAACAGTAGGTACTTCAAAGAAATGGAGAATACTGAACAGTCCTGGGTATATCATGTCAGAGAAAGGTAGCAGAAAGCAATTCGGATAGCTGTGTGTCGCTCTGGAAATAACTGGGAATGTGCCAGGCACCATGTGAGTGCAAAAACACAAATGTGATTCTTGTTCCAGTGCACAAAAATTTCTCTGGGTCTGAGCAAATTGTGATTTTCAGATCTCTTGAGTTAAATGTTTAGTTTCACCAGCCTAGCCTTTATGGAGTTTCTGTTAAAAAGTCTTTCTGTAATTGCAGATCGTATGTTCTTGTAACAGAGCCAAATACTTCAGCATCTCTGGAAGAGTTTCAAATTTAATTGGAGAGACACCATTGATGTAAAAGTTTACATGTAATTTTGAGAAAAGAAAAAAAGCTTCATATAATACTTTTCCATTATAAGCAGTGGCACTTATGTCAAAAAGAGGGGTTTACTATCTAATCAAAAATAGTCTGGGTTTGTTATGTAAATAGCCCCTACTACATGACAGGAGTATTAGAAACTATTGAAGGGAGGTAGGTATTGCACATGAAGATATTCGTGTTACTCAGACTGTTTTTTTTTTCCTTTTTAACTGACACTGCCATAGAATAGATGATGTGTCTATAAGCCAAAGCTCTAAGTAGATCTTTCAGTAGAAGTCACAGATTAGTTATCACTAACAAATGCTGTAAGTGTAGATGAGCAATATGTGATGCTCTATTATAGGTAATTAAGAAAATAAACTGAAACCAATGATTAAAATGAGAAAAATGTTATTGTATGTCTGAATAGTGACAGAAATACAATGTATTACATATATAGGAGGTAAACCTGTTGCATCAGGCAAAAATGTTTTTCAGAACCTAATTGATGACAGTGCAGTGGGTGAGATCTTGACAGGAGAGAACAAAAATTTGCCACAGAGCAAAAGCTCATTAAAGCTACAAGCACAGTGATAAAAAGAAAAAAATATTTATTTGACACATAATTTCTTTTTTGGTGGATCTATGCCAGTATCTACTACCTGAAACTTTGGTTCTTTAAATATCCTACCCCATGAAAGTCAAATCAGAATAGGAAGTAGGGAAGATAAGCCCTACTGATACAGGACAGTTTCTTCCTGTGCAGAATCTTATTACTGCTGGAAGAACTCCTAACCACACCATGAATGAAGACCAAGTGTGGTTATGTAAGTCTCCTTAGATCACTGGAGACTTGGAAACTGCTTTGGAAATGTTTTGCTGTGTGACATGGTTGTCCTAGCCTAATAGTCTTCTCATTTTCCTGTGTCCAAATGTTTTCCTTTTTTTTTTTTTGTACATCTGACTTTTAAGTGCCTGTCATGATAGGGATCTCATGCTTTCTATTTCACAACATTGGACTATGTTGTAAGCAATATTTTCCTGATGCTTGGTTTAAATATTTTAATCTCCTGAAATCAGGTGTTGAGTTTTAGAACTGGTGCTGCAAGTACATGAATGATATAAATTCTCCCTGTAACTACTGAAGAATAAAGAGATATACTTCAGATCTTTTAGTCTACCTACTGCAGAAATGACTTATTTTTCCTTTCCACAGTACCTTTTAGAAATAATTTATATATTAGAGATGAAAATGCTTGGAGACACAACTGACCCCCTGGTATTCAGGCCTTTCGCTGCTAACCTTGCTTCATCCAGTGTCTATTTTGTCACTGTTTCCCTTAAGATTACTGCTTTCCAGGAATCTCTGGCCCATTGAATATGTCTGTGCTGCTTTTCTGATGGCTGACCTCTCATTTTTCTCCACATAGCATGTATTTATATCTCTAAATTCCTTTTTATATAAGAGAAACTGGGAATGATTAAGCCTGTTTTAACAGAAATAGTGCAGGTGCCTTCTGCTGTACTATAGCACAGGCTATATGCAAAAGGAATAATACACTTTGAGGTGTTTTTGAGTTGGTTAAATAATATTAAAAAACTTTCTCTTGCATTCAATTATTCACTGAGGGATGGGAAAGAAGTAACATTTTTTACAAAAGGAGAAAAGCTGTCATCTTTGCTTTCATCTTTCAGACAATCTCTTCAATGAGATGTAGTGAATTTGCTTATTGATAGGTGATTAGGCAGCTATAGCCTTGTTTTCTTGTTTTCTCCAGGGGAGTACCAAATTACACAGGAGAGTGGAGAGTGTAGATTTTAAAAAGCCTCGGCAGCACACCAGCAGTGGGCTTGAGCTGTGCCATGTCTTTGTGAGAGACGTTAGAAAGATTGGTTAGAAAATTTTCAGCAGTTTCCTATCAGGAAAAGTGTTTAGGTCGAGTCTTGGTTTTCAGAACACAGTCCTGATCATGCTGGTACCCAGATCAAGTTGTAAAATCACAATGTCAACCATGCTGAAGCTTGAATGCTTCAAGCATTCAAGTGCTCTTCCTATGACTTGCTCTAGTCTCTTGTAGAAGTCATATTTATTCTTCCAGGTTATCTAGGCACTTATCAGAGTTTTTCAGTTCTTGGCATTCAAATCAGTGCAAGTCTTTAAAAAAATAGGAAAAAAAATGTTTAGAGGCATGTGGTTCTGCAGTTTGTATTATGTTTACGTGCTCTAAAAGAAGCTTTACAAATTTCATATAACATCTGGGGTTTATTATTTTATTATTAGCCAAACTGAACAGCTCTTTCTTGCTCTAAGTAACATGGTCAGCAATAGTTTATGTAAAGTAAATATTTGTCTTTTTCCTTGACTGTCTGTACACAGGGTATACAGGCTGACATTAGGGTGTTGACATAAACTTTTCACTCATGACATGTTGAGTTTAATGGTTTAATCCTGAACTCCATTGGCTATTGATCCACTGGTCTGATTCATACAAACAGCTACCCCATACCTTTTATGAACCAACATAATGAGTGTATATATGTATATACATTTAAAAACTTGTTTCTATTGAGTTATTACTGCGTGTGCTTTGAGTGTTGAATGTGTACTATCCCACTGACTTACGTGGTGAGAGGGCTGGATCAGTGTACTCTTTCCTGAGACAGAACACAGAGTAATGCTGGTCTGCATGAAGCACCATATGTTGTTAGGATAACTTAGATGGCACGGTATCCTCTTGTACCAGACTGAGCAGTTGGACAGCATCAAACTGCACTTGAGTCTGAATTGAACAGGTCATTGTGTATCTTTCCGAGGCTGTTACCAGCTGTTGTGCATTATTTTAATGTGGAGCTGAGCTTGATTTCATAGTTGGTAAAATGCCTTTCCTTGCAAAACATAGTTAATTTACTGTGGAAAATCAGTTGGGTTCAGTCAGGGTCATCTGTACGAGTAGCTTGAAGAGACCAACACCATCAGTAGAACAAACCTGATTTAGTAAATTTGTTCCATTTTGTCACCTGGTGAGGATTAACCTAGTACAAGCTGGGGTGGGAAAAATAAACTTACTGAAAAGGACTTGGATGCTTTTGTACACAAGCTGATCATGAGCCGGTAATGCAGGCAGCCAACAGCACCCTGGGCTGTGTTTGGAAAAGCATAGGCAGAAGGAAGTGATTCTTCCCTTCCTCTCAGTGGTGAGGCCACATCTGGAGTACTATGCCCAGGTCTAGGCTTCCCAGTTTAGGAGGGACATGGACATACTGGACAAGTGCAGTAAACATCAACTGAAATAAGTAAAGGATTGGGGTGTCTGCCTTAGAGCAGCAGTCTGCTGTATCTGCGCCGCTCTTTCTTTTAATGGAGTCCCAAAACCAGATGCAATATTCTACATGTGGCATAAGTGTCAAGTAAAGGGGAATAATCCTTTCCATCTTGCTTCTTCCTCCTGGCTGTGCTTCTGTCATTATAGGCAACAATGCTTTTGTCAGTCTTTGCTGCTTGGGCATGCTGCTGACATGTTGAGTGTGCTGCTTAGCAGGACCCCCACATCCTTTTCTCCAGAACAGTTGCTCTGCCTGTATTCTCACAAATACTTCTTCCTTGACTGTTGTGGGACTGTACATTTGTCATTGTTGAATTGTATAAGATTCTTGTTGTTCCATTCCTTCAGCCTTTCTCAATCCCTCTGGATGGTACCCCTGCTCTTTGAGCACATCAGTCCTTCCACCCCTTTGATGTCACCTAACATGATGTCCCAACAGTCCACTGCATTGCCTCCTCAAGTCACTGGCAAAGAAGTTAAACAAGGCAGATCTCAGAGTCGACACCCATGGTTCACTTGTTACCTCAAGGTAGAGAATGCCCCATTAATCACTACCCTCTGAGCCCAGTCATTCAACCAGTTATTTACCCATGTAGCTGCCTGATAGAAGAATATTGTATTGAAGCTTGCAGAAGGGGTTGAATGGCTTGAGGTGTCTAAGACATTCTGGTTTTAACAGCTTAATTATATGCTTAATTATCAAGTTATTTATTTAAATAAGAATTACCAAGATTGGCTCTTCTGTGCCATTCAGAACAAGGGACCAAGCTAGATTCTGAATTTTTGTGTACATACCTATCCATATCATTGTAGAGACCAAGGGATTAATGTTACGGTACACCGTAGTGTAAAAAAACCTGAAGTCCATCTGCATTGTCCTCTTGCAAAGACAGGCTTATGCAAGCTGCAACTATCACTACATGCAGAAGAAAATAGAGTTTATTTTCATAAATAAATGATTTTTCCCCTCTCCTCCCCTTTCTAGGAATTCTCTCATATTTGCAGTTCCTAACATCAGAGTATCCATTGATCAGGCTCAATAATCCTCCTTGCCAGTCCACGGGCTGCATCAGAGTGAGGTGTGAGGGAACAGTGTTTCTCTACAGTATGGATCTTTATTTCTGCCACCCACTTTGGTTAACTAAATACTGACTGAATACACTTCTGTGAATATGATGCTTTTATATCCTCAGAGGGCCAAAGTGTTAGCTTTTCTTAGCCTTCAGCTTTTCAAAGCTATTACAGTTCCATCTGTTTCAACACTTTGCCAAACCAACATAGCTCTTGACTTGGTAGGAGGAACCACTCAGCTGCAAGGAATGTTCCACAGTAGCACTGCCATTTTGTGGTGTTTGTGAGTGTATGTATGATTCTAACCCTTTCCTGCTCTTTAGTATAAAAAAACAAGCAAACATTTTATCCTTTACAGCCTATCTGTGAATGTGGGTTTTTTTCTTCTTGTGGTGGTTTGACCCTGGCTAGAGGCCAGACACCTACCAAAGATGCTTTATCACTCCCCTTTTCAGCTGGACAGGGAAGAAAATACAATTAGGAGGCTTAGGAGTCGAGATAAGGACAGGGAGAGACCATTCTGCAATCTGTCATGGGCAAAACAGACTCAACACAGAATAAAGGAAAGCAAGCTATCTAATTCATTACACTACACTGCACACCCAGTGAGACCAGAGTCAGATAATGAGAAGTGTGACCCTTAAAACACTTCCCCCCACCCCTCCCTTCTTAGCAGACTCAACTTTAGTCATGATTTCACTCCCTTCATTGTCACATTCATTGTGGCACAGGGAGGGGCAGGGAATGGGGAAATGGGGTTTTCAGCCAGTTCCTCATGAGATGTTCTCCTCCTGAGGCAGGGGCAGGGGGGTCATTCCTCACCCCTTCCCCTGCTCCAGCATGGGGTCCCACCCACAGGAGACAGTGCTCCATGAACTTCTCTAACTTGAATCCTTTTCCACAGGGCTTCATCTCTTTGCCAGCTGCCCCAGTGTGGGTCACTGCTATGGGGTGCACTCATAAATCATAGAATGTCTCTCAGCTTCTCAATCCCAAACTGCTCCAGCCTGGTCCTCCACTGGGTCACAAGTACCCCAGCAAACCTGTTCTGGCATGTACTTCTCTCTCTCGTTTGTCTCTGTCTCTCTCCATGGGCTGCAAGTGCTGGCAGGGGCTTGCTCCAACACAGGTCACAGCATCTCCTGTGTGTCTCCACGTACTCCAGCGTGGCCCTCTCCACGGGCTGCAGGTGGGGTCTTAGCCTTTTCCATGGGCTCTGGGGGGACACCTGCTCCACCATGGGTTTCTCCAGGGGCTGCAGGGCCATCTTTCTCTCCAGCACGTGGGGTGCCTCCTCCCCGCCTTCACTGACCTTGGTGCCTGTGCAGTTCCTTACATCTTCTCACTCCCTTCTCTGGTGGCAAAAAGCAGCTGCTTGAGGTTTTTTTTCTCCTAAATGTGATTCCCAGAGGCACTGTGACCATCACTGATGGGCTCAGCCTTGGTCAAGTGGTGGGTTCAGCCTTGAACTGCCTGTTGTTTGCTCTGTCAGGCCTGCAGAGAGCTTCTGGCTTCTTTGTGCAGCAGCCACCCCTGCAGCCCCCCCATTCCTCCACCAGAACCCCACCACACAAAACTACAACAGTTTTTTTTCAGATGCAATTACAGGAATGGTATCTAACATATAAAATTTTTCTCAGCTGAAAAATTCTGGCTCTTGGTTAAAATAACCTATCATTTATTGTAGTGAAATTGTATTAATTGTAAAAACCACTTATCTTAAATAGTTTTGAAGTTTTAATTAGAGTTCTATAATATATAATAGTGTATAACTGCATTTGTTTTTAAAAAACAATACTTGACTATGGTCTTTAACTTTGCTTGGGGGAATGTGAGGGAGCACCTACATGGTGCTCAGCTGCAACTGGGGCTAAATGACAACACAAACTCAAAATAATTCTAGTTTGGCTTTATATTGTAGTCAAGGCCTTGATTCTACAAGTATATTTCTTGCTGTGTTGTTGGGTTTTTTTCTGGTGCACTTATAGTGATACATATATCTATCATATATGAATCTGACAAATAAGTACCAGATGGCAATTTCCTGGCTCAGAGATAGGCTGACAGGAGGGGTGGGGGATGATGTTCAGTATAAAACTGAACCTGCTTAAAATTTAAAAGATGCATTCTCAGTGGAAAAATAAACAAATCACTGTTGGCCTGAAGCATTGTGGCTCCTTTTTGCACTTAACTTACAGAATTTCAAAAGATAGAACAGATTTGTGATGGCTCTGTAACTGCTTTGCCCACACTAGTGTGAGTTGGCCAACAAAGAGGTTTTCCTGATTTCTCTTGAAATACTACCTTTCAGAAAACTGATTTTTTCTGTGCTGATCAAAGTTGTTTTTTATTTCTGAAAAAAACTGTGAAAAGACTGCTGTGCCAACTAGGTGTTAATACAGAAACCCCTGAATATTTACGAAAATTAATGTTAAATGAAAACATACTTACCAGTTTTATGGGATATTGAAGTTACTTGTATCCTAAATATCTTTTCTCAAGGTATATTGTGTCCATATGCATTGCAGAATTTCCATAAAGAGCATTCAGAAGAAGCTCCTGTCTCATTTAACTCCTATACAGTCAACACAACAAAACTTTACTAGTAAATGTGTGGTATAAATCCCTGAGGCAGCTATGGAGAGAGCTAGATTACCTACATGAACACTTTGTCTTGCCGTCTGTTCAATGTATAATTACAACACTGTACCCATACATTGAAGTGTTTTGAAAATATTAACTAAATAATTCCTTAGCTATACCTGTGTTTATTATATATCCCTGTGCTTATTATATATGAACAAAACTTATTTTTCCCCTCTATGATCACTTAGCTCTGCTGTGTTTTCTCTCCTCTGTGGATAAACCTATAAATGCAGATCGGTGCAACTCAAAAAATGCAGACTGAAATCCATGATGGAAGTCATGTAGGACAGTCTGTTAGAGTGACACAATTATCCAAGTGGTTGGTAGGTAGTGTTTATTTCTGAGGAAGCTGAGATGACTGGGTGACTCAGACTCCTTTTGGTCTTTCCATTTTTTATTCAAAGTATACAAAAGGCACAGGATTTTCCAGAAAAAAACAGAAGAGGTGGGGAGGCACTCAGACCTTTTCTCTGTATCTTCATGCAATCTGCACAAGGATCAGGGAGGATCTCAGTCCTAACGCCTGCATCTTTCCTGAAGCGCAACTGAATCCATTTAACTGACCTTAGATGGTTCTCTACATACTCTATAATGGTCATGACAAAAGAGAGGTCTCAACAGCCAGATTGCTTAAAATGCACCTTGTATGTAGTAGGGTCGCCTAAAGTTTGAGGGTCACTTTTATGTTATCTGATGAGTTCCCAGAATTAACCTCTCTTAGTCCAATCCAGAGACTTAAAGCATTCTTAAGCTCGCAAGGCCAATGGTATCCTGGGCTCCATCAGAAGAGGGGTGTCCAGCAGGGACAGGGAAGTGACTGTCCCTCTCTACTCTGCCCTCGTGAGGCCCCATCTGGAGTCCTGTGTCCAGATCTGGGGCCCCCAATACAAGAAAGATGTGGAACTGTTGGAGAGGGTTCAGAGGAGGGCCACGAAGATGATTAGAGGGCTGGAGCACCTCCCCTACGAAGAGAGGCTGAGGGAGCTGGGCTTGTTCAGCCTACAGAAGAGAAGGCTGCGGGGGTACCTCATTGCAGCCTTCCAGTACGTGAAAGGACAGGAGAGGAATCACCTTTTTGAAAGGGTAGATAATGGCAGGACAAGGGAGAATAGATTGAAGCTAAAGGAGGGAAGATTTAGATTAGATATTAGGGGGAAGTTCTTTACAGAAAGAGTGGTGAGGTGCTGGAACAGGCTGCCCGGAGAGGTGGTGGATGCCCCATCCCTGGAAGTGTTCAAGGCCAGGTTGGATGGGGCCCTGGGCAACCTCATCTAGATCCAGGCCTGGAGGTTGGTGGCTGTGCCTGTGGCAGGGGGGTTGGAACTCTATGATCCTTGAGATCCCTTCCAACCCAAACCATTCTATGATTCCCCTGAAGACAAAATTTTATATACATCACCACTTCATCAACTGTTCTTGTTCAATATTCTATTACCGTTAACTTGTAAACCCCAAGTGTCTCTTGTAAACTATTTCAGCCACCCTATATTTTGAGAAGTTTCCACTCCTGGATAAGCATGGGCCCAGTCATCACTACATGGGTAATTATAGAGACAACAGTCAGACTCTTCTTAGAGGACAAAACAGAACAGATGGACAAATAACAGTAAAAAGTTGCAACAAAGGGAACTTTCATCGAACAAGTAGAGAAAATTTCTTCACCATTACAGTGATTTCGTTTTGGAAGAGGTTGCTGAGAGAGGTGAGATATTCATCCGTGCAGGTATCCTAAACTTGAGTAGACAGGGTACTAAGCAACTTGATTCTTCAGGTTAGCACTGTATTGAGAATCAGATTGGGCTAGATGACCTTCAGAGGGCCCTTCTAAACTAATTTTTTTCTGTGACTTTAAGTAGGGAGACTTTGCATACATAACCTCTTTGTGAATTTCATTCTAAGCGACTTCTTCACTTTAAAGCCCTTTAATGAATATATCTGTGCTCTAAATATGTATTCAGGAAGATGTTACTGTAATTCTTATTTTCTTGATAGCAGATATAAATTTTCAGGGAGCAACAAAGGCTGGCTGTCCTATTGAGGTCAGGGAACTTGAAGACAACAAGTGACCTCAAAAACAAGGACATAGTTCCACAGTAGTAAAGCAAAATTATGACCAAGTTCAGGAAGGAGTCCAATTCATTACAAAACTCCACAGTGATGAGGCAGGTCCAATGTCAAACCAGGAATTCAAGTCTGTGGGTGAAGTCTGTGAACCTGGATCATCTGGATACATGGCAAGACATGGACATTGCTGCATTGGAGCTGCAGCATGGTGCAGATAGGGACCAAAATCAAGATCTGCAGTTTAAAAGCAACTGCCAAAAAGATTGAGGAGTGATACTGCTGTGGCTTCTTAGCACTGTTTTTGCAGGAGGTGTTAAATGCGTAGAATCATAGAATGGCCTGGGTTGAAAGGAACCTTAATGATAATTTAGTTACAACCCCCTGCCATGGGCAGGGACACCCTCCACTAGACAGGTTGCTCAAAGCCTCATCGAACCTGGCTTTGAACACTTCCAGGGAGAGATGCATCCACAACTTCTCTGGGCAACTTGTTACAGTTCCTCACCACCCTTATTTCACCTGCCTTCAACTTAAGGCCATTACCTCTTGTTCTTCTATCACTGCATGCCATTGAAAAAAGTCCCTCTCCAGCTGTCTTGTAGGCCTCCTTTAGGTACTAGAAGGCTGCTCTAAGGTCTTCCTTGGAGACTTCTCCAGGCTGAACAAGCCCAACAGTCCCACCCTGGCTTCATAGGAGTGATGCTCCAGCCATTTCATCTGGTTATCTTTGTGGCCTTCCTCTGGACTTTCTCCAACAGCTCCATGTCTTTCTTGTATTTGGGACCCCAGATCTGAATGTAGTACTCCAGGTGAGAGCACAGTAGAGGGGCAGAATCATGTCCCTGGACCTGCTGGTCATTCTGGTCTTGTTGCAGCCCAGGACATGGTTGGCTTTTTGGGCTGCAAGCACGCATTACTGACTCATGTTGAAATTTACATCAATCAACACCCCCAAGTCCTTCTCAGGGCTGCTTGCAATCCATTCTGTGCCTAGACTGTAGTTGTGCTTGGGACTGCCATGACCCACATGCAGGACCTTACAATTGACCTTGTTGAACTTTATTGTTCTCATGGGCCCACCTCTCATCCAGGGTCCCTCTGGATAGCCGCCCTTCCCTCCAGTGTGTCAACCTCACCACATCGCTTGGTGTCATCAGCAAACTTGCTGAAGGTGCATCCAATCCCACTGTCCATGTTACCAACAAAGATGTTAAGCAGCACCAGTATCAATACCAACCTCTGAGGAATGCCACCCATCACCAGTTTCCATGTGGACATTGAGCTGTTGGCTGCAACTCTTTGACTGCAATTCCTTATCCACTAGGTAACCTATCCATCAAATCCACCAGTTTAGATACAAGGATGTTGTATGGGACAGTGTCAAATGACTTGCTCAACTCCACGTAGATGTCAGTTGTTTTTACCTTATCTACCAAAGCTGTAACCCCATTGTAGAAAGTCACCAAATTTTCAGGCACAACTTTTCTTTAGTGAAGCCATGTTGGCCATCACCTCCTTATTTTTCTATTTGCCTGAACATAGTTTCCAGGAAGATTTGTTCTACGATCTTGCTGGGCTCAGGGGTGAGACTGACAATCTTGTAGTTCCCTAGGTCTTTTTTCAGGGGTTTTTTCCCACTTTTTTAAAAATGGGGGTTATATTCCCCCTTTTACAGACAGTGGGACCTCCACTGGACCGCCACAGCTTCTCAAATATGATGGATAGTGGCTTAGCTACTTCATCTGCCACTCCCTTTAGGACCATGGACTTGTTCACCTTCAATTTCCTTAGGAGGTCTCAACCCTGATCTTCTCCTACAATTCTTCATTCTCCCAGTCCTGCCTTTGCTTTCTCAGACTTGGTCAGTGTGGCTTGAGCCGTTCCTGTTGAAGACCTAGGCAAAAAGGTCTCTGAGTACATCAGTCTTCTCTGTATCCTGGGTAACCAGGTCTCCCATTTCATTCTAGAGAGGGCCCATATTTTCCTTAGTCTTCCTTTTATCACTGATGTACCTATACAAGGTTCTCTCGTTTGCCCTCTATGTCCCTGACCAGATTTGATTCTATCTAGGCTGTTGCTTTCCTAACCTGATCCCTGCCTGCTCAGACAATCTCTATGTATTCCTCCCAGACTACCTGCCTTTGCTTCCACCCTCTATGGGCTTCCTTTTTTGCTTTTAGCTTTGCTGTCTTATGTCGGTTATTTTAATATGGCCAGCTGAAGTTGTCTGAGAGATGAGATGGCACGTGCTTCTTGAGAATCTCTTTCCTTGGCCGACAAAAAAAAAGCTTTTGAAGTTTTCTTTACTGTGCCTGACACAACCCATGCAGCCTTTTAACAGCAAAACCTGAAATATTGCAGAAATCAATTTTGTCTGTGTTCATTCGTCTTTATTTTGTGCCAAGGGACTGACACTGTAATTGTCAGTTATTAAACTGTAGATTAGGAATTGTGCACAGGAATGTCCAGATTCTTCAGAGAGAAACTGTTATTTATAACTGCTTCCAGCCTTCTTTTTCTCTATGTTAAAGCATTTTATGCTTCAGCCAGCTGTTCAAACATATAGTTCTGCTTGTGTAGAACATTGATACTTTGAAGTCTGGATCATTTCAAAAGAAACTGCCCTCCACTTTCTGAAGTCAGTATTGGTACTGGCTTCTTTTCCCCTTGACTGTTTTGAATTCCAACCATGTGAATGCCATTTTGCAGTGCTTGAATGCAACTCTTTTCAGTCAGTTAACTGCAGTGCATTGTGGAGAGACAGTAATTTTGTTTTCTTCGGCCTTTCTGTAACATCTCTGACTCCTGGCTACAAACCAGCCCACGTGTGAGGGGAGGTGCTCTAGGTACCCAGAGTGAAGACATACAAGCGTGACACAGAGAGCGGCGATTGACCTACAGGCATTAATGAAGGAAAACTGATTTTGGATACCTGTCAAATTTTAATCCTTTTTGTTTGTAGCAGATGATCTACAGCTACCACTAAATTAATTTTTTTCTACTAATAGTGGCTTAGTTTTTCCAGTTTCCTGCATCAACATTCATTCACATGAACTGAATGCTAAAATGAATGCAAGAGCTAGGAAGGACCTTTAAAAAGATTCTGGAAAAAATACAGCTCTTGTTCCTCTGGGCACAAGCTGACCAGTGAAAAGATACAAGGATTTTCCAAGATGTGAAGGATTTAGATTTCCCTATGGGCAGTCTGCTTTGGCTACCAGCCATCAGTGGAGACTGAAGCAAGTAGATACCCTGTGAGATAGAAAGTAGGTGTTGTCTTTATTGCTAACAGTGCATGACTCATGGTGTGCAGAAAAATGTGGCTGCTTGCTGAGGCTGTGGTAGGGTTTTTACTTACCTCTTTTCTTTCTATCACAGACCAAATTTGGTCTAATTACTGCTGGATATATCCTTGCATTTGAAGTTAAGCCAAGGCCAAGGCAAAGCTGCTATGTTTAAACATAAATTTGTTTAGCTTGTACCTTTGCCTTCCTTAAAAAGGCTTATGTTTTTCTTGCTTTCATTCTGGAAAGAATGCAGAAGTGAGATCAGGCTGCAGAATCAGCTTTCTATAGTTTTAGCTGTTACTCTACACAAAAGTTATTATTTGCATTCCTTAAGTAATTCTGACACACTTTAAAAATAATATTTGTGGTAACAATTTGGAGATTTTTTAATGTAAAGTGAAACTTTGAAATTTTCTCAACATTTCCCCACTTCCCTCAGTAAATTCTGTAATGTTACTGAACTGTGGAAACCTGTTTTAACATGTCCCAGCTCAGTTGTAGTTCCTGAAAGTCAAATTGCCAGTTCTGTGTCAGTCACAAGATGCAGAGAGCTCAGAGGGGCTGCCAGCCATATAAGTCCTCCCCGTGATGTGAGAAGCTCATGGTGTTTGTTTCAGGTCTTCTAGGGATGCTGGCTCAAAGGTGAGGACGACAAAAAGACCTTCTAATGTTTTCATTTGCTCCCTGTTTTGAAGTCAAGGTTAGTCCAGGTTCTACTGACACAACTGACATAGCATCACAGCCTTGAGACTGCACAGAGAAAGGAGTAAGGGCAGATGGGATGTATTGAATCTTATCAACATTATTTTCAACATTAGTGACTGGGGTAATACCAGACTATTGCAATGACTAATTGTAACATGTTTAATGAGTGGTTCGGTCATTCTGAGCTTGAGTTGCTTATGTTCAGTAGATCCTGAAATTATGCGAAGTTGACACATTTGGGTCAAGAAACTGTTGCAAGATGGCTTAACTGCACAGAAATTAGAGGTTTTCCAACATAACTCTGAATGTTTTAAAAAATTGCTATGAATTCCACAGATTAAGATGGATTTCATGGTATATTGAATGCATACAAGTTTTTGAACTCATACGAGATTTTTTAAATGGCTAAAAAAGCTTTTTAAAAGCTAACCTTGTAAGAGCTGTTGATATTGAATAGATTTTTACAGAAGCTCTAAATCACAGAAATCACATTTTCAACCACCTATAAGGTGAGATTTTGACTTTGTTGCAAAATTTTGTTTTCGGAACTCCTGCCAAAAATTTGCACCTTGAGGAAGAAAGGAGAAAAAATTGTCTTAAATTGCAAACTTTATAACATCAAAGGGGGTTTGACCAGTTTCAAGATTTTCTGTTTCTATAATCTGAAATAAAAATCTATCTCATGAAATCTGCCAAGTAACTGATTCCTTGTATTTGGGTAATAATCAAAGAATCGTAGGGGTTGG
>VZTU01021726.1:11172-28718 GCA_013400835.1 Zapornia atra | reverse complement strand
TTTTTTTTTCCCCTCTTTTCCTTTGCCCTTTCTGGCGTGCGGAACGAGACCGGAGGTTTTACGCTTAGGCCTACGCTGAGAGGAAGGCAGCCGGCGGTTTGTGAAGAGGTGGCCGCTAGAAAACGGCCACACGTTTGGGGTTCTGTCTTCCCCCAGGATGGTGGGGAGGACCGTAAAGTGCCGCCTCGCAGGGGGCAGACCTAAAAAGGCGCACAAAGTGCACCCTCAAAGGCGGCGTACCCCCCGCCCCGGCGGACGCTTGCTGGAGTTACTGCTGCCGCTCACATCCGTCCCTGCGGGTGCGAGGAGGCCGTGCCGCAGGAACTGAAACACCCTGCGCGGAAAGCGTTGCCGGGGCGCGGGACCGCAGGTGGATATACCGAGCCGGAGCGGCTTTTAAGAGCAACTTTTTTGGACGAGCGCAGGGGGAAAATGCTGATGTTCGGGTGACGGGCCCTTCGCTGGAGGTGGATTTACTGGAGTTATTTAAATTGTAGGTTGTGGAGGAGCGTTTGGAGAAAGAGAATAACCCTAGTCTGAAAGGTTTTCTGGTGTTCCTCTGTAAAGGTAAAACTGGGACGAATCGTAACACAGGATAATAGCGAAGCAACACTTACATCCAGCGATTTACATGTCTTTTTTTGTACTCACTTATGGCGTTTTGCTCCTCGGTGCTTGAACAGAAATCCCTCGGTTTCTTGAAGCCGTGCTTGTCTGCCGACCTCAGGACTCAGCCGCGCAGTTGGACACAGCTGTAACTACCCTGTGACATACAAACACACCCTTTCAGCTCGGGATGGATATTATTTGCATAATGGGATAATACCTTACATCAGTGCACTTCAGTCTTTCCAAGTCTTAGGATCTCCTGCATAAGGCTCTGCAGATTTTAAACGCCTCTCTCAAGCTTAAATAAAGCGTAAATTTGTGATGCTGGACACACCAAAGTTCGCTTTACCACTGCATGTGCTTTTGTTCGAAAGCACAGAAATGGCACTGGAGAATACGGTAATTTGGTACTGGAAATGCTACTGTCTAATCGGTACATGCTCATGGAAGTGTAATGGATACAGAGTAAACCGGTCTCTGAAACAACTGTATTACATATCTCTGTTCCAAGTTAATATAAAAGGTCCCGGTTCTGTAATGGTTTATGCATTTACAACTTCAAGTTACCCATTTGAAAATGAGGGAAATGATGTAGTAAATTGTGTTCTTAAGTCTTTGCACTTAATACAGCGCAACTCTGTAACCCAAGGGGGAAAATATTAATCTTCTCTTGGTAATAAACTAAAGTTCAGTCGACTGCCTGCTTGGAATTCACATACCCACACGTTGGTGGATATTGCACTTTTGAATTCACAGGAAAATGTGATTCCAAAACGACAACGTTGTCCCAAGAATACTACCTCTGACTGCTACCAGTTCATGTTGACGGAGTATTTCTGTGATTTCAGTAATTCATATATTTTTAAATTGGTGAACAGTGTGCAAATAAAGTGTAAATACTGAAATTTTAATTTTCAAATGCTGCATGTGGTTCAGCCAATACAAACATGATGGTAAGATGCAACACCTATTTGACTGTGGCTTCAGTCAGAATTTTCCAGTGAGAATGTCACTGGACCGTTTTATGCTTTTAAAATTCTGTTCAACTAAAAGAATTTGTAGTAATTACTATTTTTCCTGAATACTGTGATGTTATTATTAACTGCACAAAAAAAACCCCAATTTATTTAAATCATTAGTTGTTTTAGAAGGTGGTGTAACACACATGAGCAAATCAGGATTTTTTTTTTCCTTAAGGAAATTAACTATTTTTTATTTTACTAGGTTATTAAAAGGAAGTATCAATTTCTTCGGTTACATTTAGGCAATCAGTTCCTTGTATTCCTGTTGCCTTCAAAGGTCCGCTCACAACAATTTACTGCAGAATACAGGTTCACTATGTTCCTAAAATTAGTTTAATATGCAAGGGATCCATCTGAAAAGGGGATAAATCAAGTATTTCAGAAAATTACCTGAAAACACTTCAAGTACTTTAAACCTTACTCCTGTTCAGGCCTTAGTCATGGGGTGGAGGTAGTCCTAATCTGTATGGGAGGAGCTATGCAGTCATACAGCCCTGACTGTGGCACACTAAGGGGCGGGTACTGCACTGAACAAAGCTGGTGGCTGTGCGGAGGAGGGCAAAGCTCTCTGAATTCCCCTGATAAATCCACACCTATACAGTCCTGAAAATTAAGTGCAAGTTTCAGGGTAAAGCTTTGGAACCTAATCCTACTCCCTTTGATCTCAGGGGAGAATTTGTTTTTTGTCTTAAACAAATGACTGGGCTCCCATAAACCTGAGCTATTTGCACAGCCATTTACTCTGAGACTCGTTTCTTGCTCCTCAAAGAGTTATTTTAATGCTAGTTTAAAAGACAGGAATTAAGTATCTTCATACAGGGACTACTGTTTTTAAAAGGTATTTCTCAAGCAATTTTCACAAAATACATGGTAAACTGTAGATACCTCTCCTGCTGCTGTTTACAGCTGCATACTGAGATAAGCCTTCTAGATGCAAAGACAGCATGGTTGTATACACTGCTGAAAACAGTGAAGAGAATTCGTTGCCCTCTTCATTCTGATGTTAACTTCCCTGACAGTTACATGTTGTTATTCAGCTTCATAAATTATGGACAGCATGTGATACCCCAGTGAAAATGTTTCCTAAGAGATTGCTTGTTGTCATTTGATTTTTTTTTCCTATAAAATTAATGAAAAATGTATAATTCGTTTTAATTTCTACCTATTTTAAACTGGTGTAATATACAGGTACCTGATGTTTTAAATTGTTAATAGAATGCACAAACAAACATTGTATTTTAACTTTTAATAATTCATAGGTAGTATGTCGTTATGGACATATTTTTTAAAAATAAATGTGATGTGCCAGTAAAATAAAAATAACAGCATTATTGCATATTCTTTTTAACTTTTATTATTGGAAAGAACTTTCCTTGGGAACTCATTATCTGAATGTAATATAGCAATGCAATCATTAGCTATCATCCTAAATGTAAGTATTCAAATTATTTAGAATTGGTTGCACTACAACTGCAAGTAGGAAGAATGTAATAATGAATGCTGTATGACAAGTAGAGTAAAGTTATGTTCTTTGCATTGACTTTAGTTAAGAGACACAAATAATAGCAACACTGAGGAGTAATTCACTGGGGAATACTCATTGTGAGAAAGAAGCAACTGAGATATAAGATTAGGCCTTCAATGGTACAGGTAGAGTAAAAAAAACAAGCCTGCAGATTGAGGAGTAAAATATTTGTATAGTTGCTTGCTCTGAGTGCACAGTGTGATGGTGACTACTGATTTTTTAATTTTTTTTTCCCTGGGAAGCCAGATGGAGGTAATAGTTTTCCCTTCCTCCAAATATTTAGACAATTTTACCAACAAGAACTTAATGTAGAATAATTCTTTTTCATTTTTTCTATGTGACAAACTTGCACTATTTCTATTATGTTAGGAATGTGCTCCTGTTTGTAAGAAGAAGGAATATGCATTCTATGGCAGATACATCTTTTAAGATGTGTACTTGTAAAAACCAGTTCTCTATGGAGAAAAAATGATGGAAGACAAAACTCTAGTACTTTGATTTGAATGTTACAGTCAGTTCTTATTATGCAAGGCACTAGGGATTCTGAATAAAGTTAAAAGGTAGATAATCTATAACATGTAATTTAGACTGTAAATCGTGTAACAGAAAAAGAGGTCAGTGATAGATTACTCTGATGGAGTAGACTGTCCTAGTATTGTTACGTTAGGATCACAAGAACAGCCCTAGTCACAGTTTTTTGTATAGGAATATAAATAAACTGCACATTATCATTGAAAGAAATCTGAAATCTGGCTAAAGATGCTCTTCAAGACCTTTTCTGTGGATTCGCCATTGGTGAAATTCAGGAAGGAAGCAGGTAATATTCCTCCTATAACTTCCTTAGCTTCCCACAAATTATTTAAATTTTTCTTCCTTTTTATTTTTTTCATAATTTGAGCCTTAAATAACTATCCTCTCAAATGGCTGGGAAAATAGGCACTGGGAAAACAATTTACTCTCATGTTTTATAACATAAAGAATTGCATGTTGGTTCCGTAAGGAATCCTGAGCAAGTTCATACAGGAGCTGTGAGGGCCACTGGATTATTTTGAAAGATAAAGACAAAAACATTTGGGCAATTATTTTTACTTTCCCCCCCCACTTTTTTAAGGTGCAATGGTAAATCAATACAGTTTCATGGACCAACAAGTTGATGTGGACAGAAATTCAGCTTTAAGGACTCTTGTACTCAGCACAAGCTGAAAGTCATACTTTTATGGGTTAAAGAGATTTGAGCATATAACTTCATGCTTAAAATACCTTGACACTCTGTTTTTAATGAACTTGCCAGCAAAAGCAGAGGTAGGACAGAGATATGATTATCTAAATCATGTATGTTAGAAAAGCTTCTTGGGCCTCAGCTTTTAAAAACTGCTTCTTTGAAAGAAACCAGAACTTTTCCATTCTTCAGATACTGAAATGATAACCATCTCAGCCAAGAGATTCAGTGGCCACACATAAACTAACAGGTTAAACATGCCTGGGTCTGTTCTCTGGCATTGAGACTGGTAGGCACATAAATGTTTCATGCCTGTATTATTAAGCCCTTTTCTTCTTCAGAGCAGGATAGTCACATGCATCTATTGCCCATTGGGAATGGTGCCTGACTCATGCTAACTCCCAAACTGTGCCCAGGAATTGTTTAGGAAAGTGCTAGCTGGCATGGTTTTAGCTTGTGCCAAGGTCTTTTCTAACACTTCAATACGCAACTTTTAGACAAATGATTTCTGGTGTCCATGAAAGTTTTGTGGTGGTTTCACTGCACCTAAAGCAGTCCCCTTGGAGTGATTAGCCAAAAGGAAGGTAAGAGCCGTGTTTATATTTGCAATTAATGCCTTACTTAATCCAAAAAACAGGCAAAATAAAGTTGACTGAAATTTGGCTATCAAGTTAGCAATTTGCTCAGATGAAGACATTTTAGAAAATCCTGTATGGTGACTAAAACTGCCTTCTACCCTTCAGCAGATGCCCCTTTATATTTTAGACATCCTGTGCCCCTTTTGAAAGAATGTTACATTGAGAACAGGAACAGAAACGTATGTTGTGCAATAAAATTACATAAACATAAGTAACTTCTGCACTTCTTCAAATTATGGCTGTTAACATCAATTTATAATGAAAATAGCTTCTGAAGTATATTTAAGATAAGAATGGAAAAGGATAAATAAAATAACATTAGGTATTTTCTGAATGCTGAGTATTTCACTTACAACTTCTTTTAAGAAACAAACATAAAAGTTCTTCTATTTTATAACTAGACACGTGTTGGCAATTTGTTTCTCAGTGTGGCCATAGGGACAAATATCAGTCCATCTACTTTGTCAGCACTTCAGATGATGTGTGGGTGCTCCATTTGTGAGCCAAGAAAGCAATATTAACTTCTTACAGATTTAATTTCTTACAAGCATGCAATGCCATGCATTCTGAAGCACAAAGCATTTTATACAGATTTTTAAAACTTTTGTCAAGGACAAAAAAGTGGTACAGGAAATTGAATTGTTGACCTGCAGAAGCTTCCTAGGCTTTTACAATGCAATTAAATATAAATAAGTGTCTCTGCCTAGGTGGTGCAACTCAGTTGCAGTAGGAAAAAAACAGACTGAAATAAGAAAATACCTTTTAGGAATCATTAGTATGGAATTCTCAAATAGCCATTACTTAAAAAATCAAGTCAAAGTGTATTTATTAAAAATGTTCTTGATGTTTACATTTCTGTATTTGTCCTCCCACTGTTTTTAAGTACCTACACAACTTCCCTCAGGTTTCCTAAACATAATTTATCTTTGAAGATAACAACAGCATCGAAAATCTTGGCCTAGAAGGTGTTTATTTTGGGAAGTAACAGGACAAGCATGAACAGTCTTCTTAAAGTTTATAGGTCAGTGGAAATTATTTACAAATCTTGACTACAGTGAAAGACATTAATGTTCACAATATTATTATTTATGTTAATTCATAGTTTTGAGCTACCACTGCATGTTTTGTAGAATTGCCAACTTTCTCTACTGTATTTCCTCTAAAGACTGCAATCCAGAGCAAGTACTTATTGATACAATGAAGTCTCCTGAACAGGATGCGATGTGTATACAACTAGACAAAGCCATAATGTGTTGGGTGGGCAACTGGCTGACAGGTCGGGCCCAGAGGGTGCTGGTAAATGGGGTTACATCTGGCTGGTGGCCAGTCACTAGTGGGGTTCCCCAGGGCTCCAGTTTAGGCCCAGTTCTTTTTAACGTTTTCATAAATGACCTGGACACAGGACTAGAGGGTGTCTTAGGTAAGTCTGCAGATGACATGAAACTGGGAGGAGCTGTTGGCTCCACTGAGAGTGGGGAAGCCTTGCAGAGAGACCTGGGCAGGCTGGAGAGCTGGGCAATCACCAACAGCCCAAAGTTTATCAAAGGCAAGTGCTGGATTCTGCACCTGGAATGTGCAACCCTGGCTGCACATCCAGCCTGGGGGATCAGACACTGGAGGCCAGCCATGCTGAGAGAGACTAGGGGTCTTGGTCAACATTTCAACAGCAAATTAAACATGAGCCAGTAGTGTGCCCAGGCAGCCAGGGGGGCCAAGCATATCCCAGGGTGCATCAAGCATGGCACGGCCAGCCAGGCCAGGGAGGGGACTGTCCCGCTCTGCACTGCGCTGGGACGGCCTTACCTTGAGTGCTGTGTGTGCAGCTTTGGGTGCCACGGTACAAGAGGAACATGAAGCTATTGGAGGGTGTCCAGAGGAGGGCAACAAGGATGGGGAAGGGCCTAGAGGGAAAGTCTTATGAGGAGAGGCTGAAGTCCCTTGGTTTGTTCAGCCTGCAGAAGAGGAGGCTGAGGGGAGACCTCATCACAGTCTATGGCTTCCTGATGAGGGGGAGTGAAGGGTCAGATGCCAATCTCCTCTCTTTGGTGACCAGTGATAGAACCTGAGGGAATGGAATGAAGCTTCAATAGGGGAGGTTTAGGTTGGATATTAGGAAGAGGTTCTTTACTGAGAGGGGATCAGGCACTGGCATGGGCTCCCCAGAGAAGTGGTCACAGCACTCAGCTTGGCTGAGTTCAAGAAGCATCTGGATGATGCACTCAGTCCCATGCTCTGACTTGGCTGTCCCTATGTGGAGCCAGGAGTTGGACTCAATGATCCTTATAGGTCCCTTCCAGCCCAGGACATTTGATGATTCTATGATACCTATGCTTTTGCTAGGCTGCAATATGTACATCTCTGCTTTTGGTACTACGTTTTTCACACAGGGTTCAATTCATTAAGGTGGTCTATTATCCATAATACTGTTGCTAGATATAAACATATTACAGCTAGTTGTCATAGGCATCACTGTAATCACCTGTAAGAAGTAATGAAACTGGAAAAAGAACAGTCTCCACAAGAACATGGATACATGTCACCAACCAAAACAAATACACATGTGGGTGGCACACGTTTTGTCTGATTTCTGAGGATAGGCATGTGTGAGAAAAAATATTTCAAATGCCACACAAACATATGCACCTAAGATGCAGAAGCCTGTATGCAGGCCTGAACAACCACTGGAAATGTAGCTTTAAGAAAAATGGAGCAAGAAGGATTCAAGATGAATGTCAAACCAGAAGGACTTGGGTTTTTGAGTGCAATTTTCCCATGTTTTCAGAGGGTAAGAACATGCTCTCAATCCTTATAGAGTGCATCAAAATGTCTGATGCTATCATATATTTTTTTCTGACAGTGACAATGCACTATCACTGAATTCAAAGCAGGTAAGAATAAATTTCCAATTTTAAAGACAGTTGCCTTCTAAATAGATCCAGCATGCAAAATAGGAATTTTCATGACAGGAAAATATATACACCTCTGTCAAAATATTTTTTGTATTTTAATTCACTAGATTTTTTTCCTGAACTTACTCATTATTTGCATGTCTTTCATGCTTCCATTGCTGTTTCCCCTCATTTCCAGACTTCGGTCAGTCCTGCATTTACTCCAGGCTACACTAGTGATCACTCTCTTTTGGTAAAAGTGCTTATTTCTCCTGCATTTTCTTGGCGATGTTTATAATTTCTCTGCCATTAGACTCTGTTTCCCCTAGTATTTTTGACTGTTTCCTTCTCACTTGCTCCCAATCGCTGAGGCAGCATATAAAAGCCCTTATTTTTCTCCTTTTAAGATTTGGACTCTTCTTTAGTAGCCAAAATAATCCAAAATATGAGTACCTATTTGTTTCTCTTAAAGAAAACACTGGTTTAAAAGACAGTCTGTCTATAAGTAATCGTCTTGCTGGTTTTATTTTTTCTGGTGATTGTGTTTACAGGCTAGCCAAATCCTCATAGATTCAAAAGATGAATGTACTATGTCTCTGAGTAGACAGTGAATGTAAAACTTGATTTGGTGGGTATGTCATTTTAGTATTATAGAAAAGGTGTTTGTATTTGAATAATGTCTGGGTTAAAAAGTCAGTTAAATAAGGGATAATCTGTTGGTAAAGAGATTAATTGTAAAAGCCATGCTATAAAGTTTATAGTATAGTATAAAAAGTACTTATATGAAAATACTATTTCACAAAAATTATTACATATGTACAGACTCGAAAATATGATCTATTTTCCATTTTTTCACTCGTAGTTTCAGAAACTTCATTTAAAGTGCAAAATATTTCTTTTACTTAAAAAGTAAATGTTCTGTTTGCTTATGGTTGTGAATAACCATATTGCTTATACTATGAGAACTTGGATGCTGCCTTGTAATCTTTAGAAGTACTTAAGTTGACTGCAGTGTGAAGGCATGTTAAGTAGAGGTGTACAGGCTACCTAATGTTACTCTCATCTAAGTTTTCGATAAGAATGCAGTTTCATGGAAAAAACGGGCATCTATACAAGTGCTAAGAAAAAATGGGTTATTTCCTTTTTAAAAAACTAGATTCATAATTTAAAGGCAGCTTTCTCTAGTCCATTTGAATTTTAAATGGGAAGCATCAGGTTTTATTTTACAGTTAATCACAATATTCTTATGATCCCCTTATTTCCTAAATCTTCTCATTAATATCAGCTCAAACTTTACAAGTGAGGAAGATGCTCAGTCGTCCTATCTTGTTGGTGATTAACTCAAAAATATAACATGGCCTATGAGGGGAAAGGAGTGTCACATGTATATTTTATAACCTGTCGGTGAGGCTTTGTTTCATTATTATGAACATCGTATTACACAGCATTCTGATGACCTTCATAGTGTTAGAAGTTAGTCTAAAACTGCGTAACGGTTGAACATAAAAGAACTGTTAAAGTGATTATCCTTAGCCGTTACTTACACCTTTAGTAATCTTCCCTCTCAACAATAAAAACAGATGTGTATATTTCAATGAAGAGTTTCCTTACTGTGCCTCTACTAGCTTTGCCTTCTAAAAGCAATTCAGAGATGTCTATATGAGACTTCTTTATGGCTGGTGTTCAGTATCTGTAAGCAATACAATTTGTCCAATTCCCCAAAATTTTGTTCAGAATGCTATATGCTGCTGCCAGAATGCCTGAAATATAAAATTTCACGTATAATTTCAGGGAAGTTATCAAGATGTAATAATGTGACTGTAGGAATGTGACTACATGTTTAGGTATCTGTACAGTAATAGCTAATTATTGCCCTTAGGAATATGTTTTCATCTGCAGAAATTTAAAGGACAAGTTCTGAGAACAGTGTATGTGCCAATCAGAAAGTTAGGGTGCTATTAATGCTTTCTCCAGGCTATCCACTTCCCTTTGTAAAAACTGAGTGGGACTTTTTCTTAATTAAATGCTATTTGTGGTTATGTGTTAATGTAGAGCTCAAGAAAGGTTCTGGATTGCTAATTCATATTGCATGTCCATATTTATCCAAAGATAAATACGAAACAATGACTAAAGCAAACTTCCTGGTGCTGTTTCACTGGTGCACCCCGGAGAGACAGAATGTCTGACCAAGAGGTCAGAATGTAGCTCAATCTATCTTTCTTCTGGGTATGTGGACTCCCCATATATACAGCACTACCACAGTATTATGACTTACATTATTCAGCTGGTACTTAGGAGTAATTGGGACTGACAATAAATGTTATCCATCATATGGAAGAAAATCCAACATAAAAAAAATTAATTTGGCTTCCCAAAGACAATACTCCTCCTCTTCACTTCATTTTATGATCCTAATTTGTTTATTCTGTGTGGTTTTGGTTTGTTTTTAAGTTTCAGTTTCTCAGAGGAAGTGGGCTTGGCATTTCACAGTTGCCCGGGAAGCACTGCACATGCCTAGGATTCTACACAACTATTTCTAGTGTGATGGGAAGCTGTCTCATGCTGGCCACTAGTAGCTGCTGCTTTCAAACCAGCTACTTCACGAACATTTCCAGTGCCCTCGGTTCCAGATGCAGACCGAACAACCCAACTCCTCGCTCTCCTGAGAAATTTATACTGTGGCGCCTAAACCGAAGATGCCGCAGTGTTATCTGTGGATAGCAAACGGCACTCTCTGTAGGCACAGGCGTTTTACATCGCTCCTAAAGAGCGCAGTCGATGCCCGTAAGACACTGCGGACCTTTGGTGTAGCCGGTGGCCCGGAGAAGGCAATGCCCGTGGCTAGTCTCGGCCACCAGCGCCCGGTTCTCAGGGCGCTCTGCAAGAGATCTGGTCGAGTTACTCGCGTTTTTGCTTATGGCTCCGTTTAGCCCGGCCTGCTCGTTACACCCTTTCTACAAGAAGGCGGATGGTAGTGCTATTTGCACCGAAGAAAGGCGCTGCTCCCGACCGAGTGGCGCCCGGGCCGCTCCCGCGGCGGCTGCTTCCCGCTCCTTTGTCACTCCAAACCCCATCTCCCACCACGGCTCCCGTGCCCTCCCTCCCTTTCTGCTCTTCTCTCGGTCCCGTTCGGGTAAATGAGGCTTGTTACGAGCAGGCATTGTGCCAACGAGGAGGAAAGCTCTGGCGATGCTAAAAGGACACACCAAAGTGGATCTAAATGCTCCTAAAACACCCCGCCGCCCCGAACACGCTACCAGGGTGCCGCCTCGCCTCCTCCCTCAAACCAGGCTGAGTGGAACTTGCCTGCGCAGGCTAAAAGAGAGAGGCGACCCCGGGAGTTCACCTCAGATTCACCCCTTTTAATTTATAGGCCGGCTCCCCATACTTTGCAACGACTCCTTACAACTCTCCTTTTGAAATCTTGTCGTTAATTTTGCAAAGAATAAGTCGCAGCGCTTAAGTGGACTCCCCTCTCCCCGCGCAATGGAACAGTCTGTTGGGCTCCTCAGCGCCGACACTCAATTTTTAACTCCTTTCCTGCCAACTCCCAGCCGTCCCTTGTGGAAGGGGGCTTTTTCTTTCGGGGACTGGGATCCCGCTGCCGCAAGCTCTGTCATACTTCAACGCCGCAGACAGCTCGGGGTTGTGAGTACTGAAACGGCTACCGACTCTCAAGATGGACCTGAACGACATCAGGCAGAAGCACCTGACGTGTTTTCAGCTTGTTAAGTGTAGTGGAAATATATCACAATACTTTAATACCGTGTATTGTGCAAGCTGATTTTTTTTTTCTTTAATTTTTTTAAGTCTCCCAGAGAAGAACTTTGTAGACCCTGTGTGACGTCTACCTGATGCTCTGGGTTATCGTTCTCCTGCCCCTTGGGATTGTGGGTTGCCCTTAGTCAGAGGCGAGCAGTTGTGTCCTCTCAGGTGACATAAGCCACCTTTCAGAAACAACTGTTTGTTTGTTTGTTTGTTTTCTCGAGTGATAACTGGAGATATGGAGGTGTCCTGACCCCGGCGTCCTAACCTGCATTTCTCAATTTAAGCACTTCAATGCTGTCCTGGGCCTAGCCAGGCCAGAGGTAACCTCCCCCAGCAGCCAGCACAGGGGACCTGAGTTGGCCTGGGCTGTTTTCACATCACCTGGCATCACTCCCCACCCCCAGCTCACAGGGCAAGTATCTGTGGTAAAACGGTATGGATTTTCAGACACAGGCTTTCCCAATTGCAACTGCTGAAGAATTAAAGGAAATTGTAGGAAATGCACTTACTCTTAATATAATGTAATGTGAGGGCTTGTATTTCTGTTTCAACTGTTACTCCATTTCTCTATTCCTGCTCCTCCTCAACTTCAAGTGGCAATTCAAGCGCACAAAAAGCTTCAGTCATCCTGGAAAAAAAAAAAAAAAGCATGTGAAAAAGACATTGACTTCTCAATAGTGTCTATTAGTCTCTTCAGTCTCTTGGCTGTATGGTACACAAGAAACCCCATACGCCTTCCTCAAATTGTCTCTTCAGCTCACAGCACTGGATTGCTTTGGAGTTTGCCCTCACCTTTATGGCTGCAATTAGATTTCAGCTATTTGCCATATTTGCCATCTTTTCTAGATCAGGGTTCCTTCTTTAGACCACTCTTTTTCTTTCCATTCTCTTTTACACAGGACAATGTTCTGAACTACACTGAACTTTACTGTTCGATGCATTTATATGTTTTTGGAAGAAAGGGAGACATAACTTGAAGTAAATGCAGAAGAAAATTGTTCCTTCAAGTTCTTAAGGTTATTAGGTATGTGTTGGCAGCAAGGAACACATGGAAAGAGTTCTGGTAGAAGAACTTCTGCAAGAAATGCATGAATCCTGCTGTACTGCCGGATAGCTTTTTCCAGAAGTCTCCCCAGTTGTACAAATGGATGTATGAATTGCAACTCCTAAGTGGCTTAAAGCCACATGTGAGTTACTTGTGCTGTTGTCTGACAGCGGTATCATATTTCCAATATTAGGCATTAGAATATTTAAATTTCTCACAGCTTTATAACTTCTTGTCTGAAAAGTGGTTTGCACATTTGATTGATATTGCAACATTAGGCCTAGTTTTCTAATCTAGGAAGCACACCCTGTGCAACTGCAACCTCAACACTTAAAAAAGTAAAAATAAAAAAAAGTAAATAATTTTTCAAACTAATAATAAATTGTAAGATTTTCTTCAATACAATGCATATGAGTAAGGTGTGCCTTCTGCTTACAGAACTTGGGCAAGTTGTTTTTTTTTTTTAAAAGAATGCACTGGGATACTGTATTCACTCAGTAAATTTTGCTGTTTGATTCTTTGAAGTCAAATTTAGACCTTTCCTGTTCAGATGAGGAGGTCTTGGCAGCCCTGGGAACTTTTGAAGTAGTCGTTGCTTCTTTTGACCTCATGATCACCTCTCCAGTTAGAAAGGGCCTCTTTACACTCATAATACAGCCTTTGAACTTGGCTATGACTTTTGCGGGTTTGGGATTTTTTTGGGGGGTTGTGTGGTTGGGTCTTTTGCTTGGTTGGCTTTGAGGTAGGTTTTTTTGTTATAATTACTTTTTCCTTTCAGAAATAAACAAGGAGATAATGTAAAACCTCTGTTTCTACTCTGTGTTCATTCTTTCAGAACAGCCATAAACCTTCCCTTGTAGAAGGCACCTTGTCTGGCTTTAGTTGATATTTAAGGTTGTCCATATAAATGTGGTTTTTTACAGTGCTTTAAACTGAATGCCGCTCATGGCATCTCTCAGCCTCTGTCTAGATTTCCTGTCAAGAAATGCAATTAGGATTATACTTACATGTATTTAGGCATGAGAATGCATAGCTAGGTCAGAAAAACAACTTCAAATTGACATACGACAAGAGAAGTGACACCTTTTAATAGCTGAAATCTCGCTTAGAAGAACGTGCAGAAAAATACCCAGCCACAGCAAAATTTTCTGAATACTTACACTATCCACCTAATGTCCCTGAAAATACCAGTAGAGCTTTTACCTTTTTGACTTATTAGATATAAAATATGTCATGGAAACCGGCCCCTCTCTCCTTTTTTTTTTTTTTTCTCTCCCCTTTCCCATTTCATTGCAGTTACTGCTTTAACGTTGCAAAAATGATAAGAACTCTTACTCTTTGAGTTTTTACCCTAAAGGCGCTTTTTTCCCCCCATCATTGTCTTCTCCTCCTTGTCCTTGTGTCAGGGGCTGAGCAAATTGACGTCCGGTTGTTTCAATGTGAAGTCCATCACCGGCGTTCACGTTTAACGGCCGTCCGGAACCGGCAGGTAACGGGAAGCGCAGGCGTGGCACGGTGGCGGCGGTGCCGGTGCCGGTGGTGTCGGTGCTGACAGCGGCCGAGGCGCGGGCGCCTGCCCGGCCGCTTCCCCGCTAGATGGTGACAGAGGCACGGCGCTGGCTTCCCTGTCCGGAGCGCAGCGGGGCGAGCCGCTGTGGGGTAATACAGAAGGGAATATATTACGTATAAAGGAATATATAATACATATATATAGTATTATATATTATTAACCTTGTGGGCTAATAAAAAAGAAATATATTCTCACTCATGCATAGGCTCTTAGGTGTAAGAAGACATCTGAAACAACATCCAAACAAAATTATTCTGTGTTGGGTCTTGTTGTTGTTGTTGGTTTGGTTTGGGTTGGGTTTTCTGAAAGAAAGGGATGTCGTTATAAAGAAGGATGTAAACACATGTGGTGATAGCACTAATGCGGAAAACATGTTAGGGCACTTTGGAGGGAGAGATGCTTTAGAAATTTGACATTCTAAAGGGCATCAGATGTAATCTTTTGCTTAACTCAAAAAGAATGGCTTAATTCAGCAGCCTGCAATCTATCAGTCGATACGGCATAAGTGGTTCTGTGGAAGACCTTAATTATATTGGAGAGGACAGCATGTGGATCTGCTTTACTTGCAGGGACTTGACCGTGTAAAGACAGCAGCAGAAGTTGGAGCTGTGAATATATTCATAAAGGCTGAAACTTGAATCAAAAAAACAGGATATAAATGTTATCGACTGGATGTTACACAGCTATTGGAAAGTAACAGTACAAATGGAAGTTAAGTAAAGTCTCACATTTCTTTCTCACATGTGGAACTTCAGTTTCTTTTAAATAGACAAAAATCCTCTTCGTCTGAGCAGTTTTGCAAGTGTGGGCTACTTGCAAAAGATATACTCCACAGCTTTTACTCCTCAGTAGTTTTCCTGCTTCTGCTCATTCTCTATATGTTATCTAAGTACTTATTCTCAAGGCTCAGTACTTCTAAAAGGGTGTGAATTATGAGAGATGCAGGCTACACCAATGAAAATGTGGTATATAGGAGCACTGAATAATAAAGGTAGCTTGGAAAGCTTGGGTTTGGGCTTGGGACCAGAAAGGTAATCTTGCACCTAAGTAAATCAATACAGGCTGAAATTGAAAACTTGTCGTAGTCAAAGAGCACTGTCACCATTATCTGTGAGAAAATAGTATCTTAGAAATCATAGAATATATTGTTCATAATCACACAGAATCAAAGAATCCCAGAATGGCAGGGATTGGAAGGGACCTCTGGAGATCATCTAGTCCACCACCCTGCTAAAGCAGGATCACCTGGAACAGGTTGCACAGAATCATGTCCAGGCAGGTTTTGAATCTCTCCAGAGAAGGAGGCTCCACAGCCTCTCTGGGCAGCCTGTCCTAGTGCTTTGTGGTATGTTTTTCCTCATGTTGAGATGGAACTCCCTGTGTTCCAGTTTGTGCCTGTTGTCCCGTCACTGGCCACCACTAGTAGTCAAATATTTTTTTTAAAAAAATTTTTTTTTACAATCTAGTAGCAAAATTTTACAATCTAGTAGCAAAAACATTTGAGATGCTATGCTGCTGTAGTTCAGTGTCTCTTAAATAAGGAGTCAGATTTAATTCCTACTTTAACTTGCTCCAATTGAAAAATCTCAATCCTGTCAACCAAGCGATGGAGAGATTAATTTCCATTTCTGTCACATAAAGGCCTCATGAATTTATGCTGCTACCTCTGTGTTAGATTTATAATACTGCTTGTGACAAATATATACTAAATTTGTAAAATTGTTACGCTTGAGTTCAGTATTATAATAAACAGTAGGTAACTCTGCATTCAACATGCTGTACAACTTTAAAAAAGCAATTGTGGAGAGAAAACTAGAAATAAATATGTTCCACAAAGTTAGTATCCTTATGCTATTATAATCCCTTTCAATTAGGTTATCTGAAAAACTTTCGCTTAGTTAGAATATTCTTTGTAATGTCTTGATTTTCCTTATCTTGCCTACATAAAAGTTGAAAACATCTGAAAAGTTTTCACAGAAAATGTTATACATTCAGCATATTGCTATCTGAAAATTAATGGGCTTATCATTCCAGAACAGCACAAAAAATCAGGGTATTTTAACTAATATTTTCTCTAGTTAATACTTTATCTGTGACTCTAAACTAGATTTTAAAAGGTTTGTTAATCATTAGTAAGAATTTTTTGCAGATGGGCTAAGTTAGTTGCTCCGAGTGGTTAAACAGTTCAAACGATAGCTTCACTCCCTACACTGAAAATTTTTACAGATTTCCTTGTCAGCATCCAGTTTTATTTTCTGAAATATGAGCAATTGTTGAAAACATCCTGGTAGGATTTTCTTCTATTAGAAATAGCCAGGAAGTGAGATATTTTAAGAAATCTGAGATTTTCCAGTATGTATTGTTTCATTATCAAAACATCAGATGGTACAAAACCATCAGATACTAACACATCCTGTCTGAACGTGACCAGTTCAGACCTTCCTATTGACTTTCTTGAGTGGTACCTTGATGTTATCCTTCATCCCCTCTTACTGTGTCTCTTACGCTTGTTCAAATGTTCTCATCACACCATTGATAATTATCTCATCTTTACAGGCAGTGAATTTTTTTTTCTTAGAAAAAGTATTTTTCTCTACTGTGGTGCCCTGAGTAGGGCTAGATGACATGGTGGTAACCTCTCGATCCTGCCTGTGCTGTTGCATCCACTATTAGAAACACCATCAAGTTGTATTAGTAGGTAAAAACCAACCAACCAAAGAAAAATCCCATACAGGCATGTCTTTAAGATTGTGACATATACTTTATGGAATTTCTACCCAAAAATTAATTTATCTTCTTACCTTGCTTGATACAAGTCGTCAGACATCAGCACTGCAGAGTGATCCTGTCCCCATTTTTACTCTGGAAACTTGTATTTTAACACATTTTTTCTAATGCCCTACTTAGTTCCCCCAGTAATTTCTGGTTCTTATCCAAGCTTGCTGCATTCATTTTTACAAAGTACCACAGTCTTGCATTTGAGAGAAAGCATTTCAAGAGACAGCTAGATATCCTCCATTGAAAAAAATAGAGGTAAAATTGAAGTCCCACAGTCTCATCGCTGAAGTAAATGAACCACAGTGTTAGACATCAGATTTCCAAATTTGAAATGGACAGATTTAACATAGCAAAAGAAAGTAGAAAACTAAAGTGTACAGCAGGTAAGTGAAACAAAATTCTAATAACAACATTAAAAAAGTACTAAGTGTTGAGCAAATAAGTAATTTTTCCATGTTTAATTACATGTGTCATCTGCTGCCAA
>VZTU01021725.1:12171-135154 GCA_013400835.1 Zapornia atra | reverse complement strand
TTTTTTTTTTTTTTTTGGAGCAGCAGTGAACTGTTCCTCTCGAGAAGCTTTTTTCTGTACTTTCTTTTTTTGAAGATCAGAATTAGCATTTTAACTCTTAGTGCTTTCCATTACCCATCTCCACCTGGCTTTAAAACAAAGCTGTGCTGTGAATGTTAATCTTAGATGGCCTAGATAAAACACTCTCCTAAGTGAGGTTCCTGTTAGTTTTTTCTTCATGTTTGCTTCTTCATCTAATCAACCACATAGTGGTTGCCTACAGCTATTTTCACTTCCTTAATTTCATATTACTGCGTGTTGTACTTGGGGTCTGTGTAGTGTTCCCTTTCAGGTTGAATTTCTTTTAAAGTCTAGAGGAATACTTGTCTGAAAGACTCAGTTTATTTTCACTTTTACTATAGGTAATTAATTACTCCATTTATTTTCCCTTATAAACTGTGAACAGGCTTGAAGTTTTTGGTTTTAAGACTGTCACCTACAAAACCTGCTGTCTCACGTAGGGCTTTAATATAGATTAGATGGGAGCAACACAGAGTAACACATTGCAGCACAAGTTATGCTGACCACATAGTGTTCTGTGAATCCTACTTTCAACTGCCTAACCCTAGTCAAAGTTTTAGGCTGTACTAAAATGGATTTTTACAGATCGGTGGGCTTTTGTAATGCCCAAATATGTTTGATAAAAGTCTGTTTGAGAGGTGTGGCTGTTAGTTGTCACTGTAATGGAGTCATGCACTTCCCTGACAGTAAGAGAAGCAACGACATGGTTATTAATACAAAAGAGCAATTTAGCAAAGTTTGGTAGTAAACGTGATGGTGGCTTGAGAAGGTTTGATGTGTTCTGGAATGCTGCAGCATAGGGGCGGGCGCACCTCCCGGTTCCTGAGGTGGGTTTCTGAAATGACAGGTGGGAAAACAAAACACAAAGAATTTTCTGTTTTTCTTTTAACTTGCTGTTAAACACACTGCCTCTTGCAGGGCACTGAAAGGAAATGTTCACTCCTGTGTGTATACCCTGACATAGAAGGCAACTATTATAAAGGCTGAAAGAAACGCCTCTAGGTTGGGGGAAAGAAGTGGATGCTTGTTTTGATTTTGGGGGGTTTGCTTTTTTCCTGTGGTTCAGTGTATTTCTTACCGAAATACTTGTTCTTTATGCCAACATGCTGAACATTCTGTTCAAGACATGTGAAATGGATAGTGTAAATAGAATAGGAAGCTGTAATGCTAGAGGAGGAAAGAGGGACTGCTTTGCATTCACCTTACAAAGTACATTCTATGTAATAGAATATGTAATTCTAATTTAGGACACTTGCAGAAACTTGATTATGCTTTTGAGTCATACTACTTTCCAAAGTATGCTAACACCTATCAATCAGAAAGTCTAAACCAATGTTTTTGTCATATTTGATCTGCTGTCTGTCTCCAAGTTTTGTGTTTGTCTTTCTATACTTAGGGATAGAGCCCAAATTAAACATCCTTGAGATTGTGAAGCCTGTGGAGACTGTGGAGGTCGTGATTGACCCAGATGCTCATCATGCAGAAGCTGAAGCTCACCTTGTTGAGGAAGCTCAAGTGATAACCTTGGATGGAACAAAACACATTACAACAATTTCAGATGAGACCTCTGAGCAAGTGACGCGATGGGCTGCAGCCTTGGAAGGCTACCGAAAGGAGCAGGAGCGCCTTGGAATACCCTACGGTAGTAACACATGACTCTGTGTGTGGGGGTGGGTGTCCATGCATGGGTTGGGGTTGAGGTTGATTATTTTCTTCATTTGAGGGGTTGGCTTTTTTTCATGAATGTAAATTAATTTTAGTTATATAATTAGTGTTCTGATACCTTAGAGAAGCCTTCATGTGTTCCCCAGGGCTTGGTGTTGGGTCCAGTCCTGTTTAATATCTTCATTGATGACCTTGATGAGGGAATAGCATCCACCGTCAGCAAGTACACTGATGATACAAAGCTGGGAGGAGTGGCTGACACGCAGGAACACTGCGCTGCCATCCAGAGAGACCTGGACAGGCTGGAGAGCTGGGCAGGGAGAAACCTAATGAAATTCAACAAGAGCAAGTGTAAAGTCTTGCACCTGGGGAGGAATAACCGACTGTATCAGTACAGGCTGAGGGTTGACCTGCTGGATAGGAGCTCTGTGGAGAAGGACCTGGGGGTCCTGGTTGATGACAGGTTGGCCATGAGCCAGCAGTGTGCACTAGTGGCTAAGAGAGCCAATGGGATCCTGGGATGCATCAGGAAGAGTGTCCCCAGCAGGTCGAAGGAGGTGATCCTCCCCCTCTACTCTGCCTTGGTCAGGCCCCACCTGGAGTACTGTGTCCAGTTCTGGGCTCCCTGGTATAAAAAAGACAGGGACCTTCTGGAGAGAGTCCAGAGAAGGGCTACGAAGATGTTTAAGGGGCTGGAACATCTCCCGTATGAGGACAGGCTGAGTGAGCTGGGACTGTTTAGTCTAGGGAAAAGAAGACTAAGGGGGGGACCTAATTAGCGTTTATAAATATCTTAGACATGGGATGCAGGGGGAATTGGCCAGCCCCTTTTCAGTGGTCTGTGGGGACAGGACAAGGGGCAATGGCTGCAAGTTGGAGCACAGGAAGTTCCGCACCAACATGCAGAAGAACTTTTTCACAGTGAGGGTGACAGAGCCCTGGGACAGGCTGCCCAGGGAGGTGGTGGAGTCTCCTTCTCTGGAGATATTCAAGACTTGTCTGGATGCCTCCCTGTGCAATATGAGCTAGGGAGCCTGCTTTGGCAGGGGAGTTGGACCCCATGATCTCTTGAGGTCCCTTCCAACCCCTACGATTCTGTGATTCTGTATGGGTAAATACAGTGCAAGTACCTCCACGTAAGAAAAGGCTAAAGAAGAGTAGAGTCAACTTCTGATAGTTGTGTTTTAAAAAAAAAGCTGTTTTCTTCCCCCCTCCTTAAAAATGAGTTTTAGTGCTAAAGCTCTTTCACTTGTGTCTGAATTTGAACACGACTCAGTACTTGATGTGGATTGCCTCTAAATATACTGAGGCAAATTGTTCATGGATTGTGGAATGCTGAGTGTGGTGTAGAGTTGAATTTTGCATAGAAAGCCATACTTGGCCTCAACATAGTGGAAAAAGATGATTCAGAACTGAATTCTGCTAGATCATCATCTCTTCTGAATGAATGTTGTCACTTAGCAGGCTGCTAATTTAATGTTCACTTAGAACAAGCCTCTCTGAATGCTGCCTAGGACTGAGCTGAAACTCTGGGGCTTGGGCCTGTGTCGCATTTGGAGTACCTGGCTGAGCTGCTGCTTGTCACTTGCAGAAATGTACTGCTAAGATATATTCAGCACACAAAGCTCTAGTATCGAAGCAGACCTGCAAAATTGGAACATATATGGGAGTCTCTCAGAATTCCAGTGAGGTCACAGGGCTTTGCAGGACATGTAGCTTGCCAATGTTTTGAATGCAATTTTGATAACTAAAGCAGTGGCTCTTTCATGCTTTTTTGTTGTTTGCATTGGCAAGCACTTCCAAAATAGCTTTCATCATGCTGTGGTTGCTGATAACCAGGGATTTGGTGTAAAATGTTTGGGGAAAAAAGTGAGGCGTTATCAGGAGCAGACTGATATTTTTCAGCAAGCTCTCCCATTAATCTAAGAAGAAAATTACTTAAAACCGCATAGTTGTTGAGTAATGGTGTTAATAAACTTTAATAGTGTTGTTGCTTTAAGAAAAGCCTATAAATCCACAGCTGTGACTTCTAAACTTTTATGTCTTTTGTGTCTTGGGAGTGCAGATTTTCCAGGAAAATAATACTAGATGATTATGGCAAAGATCTCTGTATTAATGATGATAATAATGTTCTCTTGATATAAAAAAAATGTGCTAAACTGCCTTCCTCGAAAGAGTAAAATTTTAAAAGCTGTCTTGAGTTGATGTTGCAGGTACTTGGGTTGAAATAAGCCACCACTAAATTTGTTATGGTACAGTTGGAAGTTTCTGAGAATAAAAGTGTGATCTTAAGGTTCTTTTGTAGGTCACCAGAACAAAAAGAGCCTTTCTTTTTCTTCAACATTTATAGATCTAAATCTTAAATAAGAGAAAAAGAGGCCAGTTTCTTTCCAAGAGTTCTGAGGCTTGGTTCTGAAGTTACCTGACATTATTCCTTGAATCTTTTCAAAAGACAGGTTATGTTGTTATTAAGTCAAGTGCAGTTGGTAAATAATCGTAATCCAGACAAGTATTGGTTCAGTATCTTCAAAAAATTGCCATCTTTTTGATGAAAATTCACCGCTGGTAACTTTTTGAATACCGAAATCCTTTTGGTGTGGCTTGTCCCAAGGGATTACATTGCGTGGTTTTTAGGAAGCATCAGTGAAAAATGATGCATTGCCACTGTCATTTATTAAGCAAAATGGAATTTGTGACTTCTAGATCAGATTTATAGACTTAGAAATTTTTGCTTTCTTTAATTCTTAAAATAAAAACGTCTCAAGGAGTTTGGCAGGTTAGAGTATCATAATTTAAAAATGCATTAATTGCTCTGCTCTTGTTTTTGCCTTTGAAACAGTGAAAGTAAATATCCCCACTTTAGTTTCCATTTCCAGTTCACGCTCATGTTTCAGTACACTACATACATGAACCAAGCTTTGAAGGTGATGGTTAGATTTACCCATCTTCTTTCTAGCTTGTTTGTATTAACACTGCTTGAAACAAAGTTATGTTAAAATGTCTTAAGTCGACAAATCATTATTGCAGATACCTTGAGTTGATTATTTATTACTATTTCTGTGTATTCCTCTGGTGTGTGAGTTGCCTATAGTTTTGTTGTGTTTAGCACTGGCGTTCAAGTGATGTGCATGCTGTTGAAATGTCAAACAGCCATCCCCACACTTGATCTTGTGGCTTGTCTGATTCAAATCCAGGCACGGCTTGGGTCCTGTTGTAACAAGTCTTGGTTTCATGATTTGTTTCAGAGGTGCACTATATTGCAATTGCAGTCTTACATTTATAGTCACACAGTGCGTGTTAGTTATCCCACCCACGTGGTGGTTTGACCCTCGCTGACAGTTACATCTCCACACAGTCACTTGCTCAGTTTTCCTCCAGGGGTGTTGGGAAACGAATCAAAAGGGAGAATGTGAGTTTTTGGTTTTGTTTTAAAAAAAAAAAAAAGGTGGATCAAGATAAAAACAATTTAATAAGTGAAGGGGGGGAAAAAAGAGGTGGGGAGGAGTGAGGGAGCAGGTGGCATCATGATGCTCAGCTGACAGCTGGGGCTAAACCATGACAGGTAGCTAAAGTGTCTCAGTGTATTATCAACACTGATTTGGTCACCAACCCAAAACATAACACTATATGGGCTTCTGTGAAGAAAACTTACTCCATCCCAGCCAAACCCAGAACAATTGTGATTTTTGATAGTTTAGAAACTGGGATAATGTGAATCACGTTAGAATGTAGCATTTCATCTTAATCGTGTGCTGATGAAGATATTTGAGGAAAAGTATCCTTGTGTGGGAAACTGCTCTATTTTGAAACTAAAGACCGATGGAAAAAGAAAAATAATTATTCTCTGTGTTTGAGAAATGTCAGGCATAGTGCTGATGTACAAACTTTTGCTAAAGAAAATCCCCTTTTTGCCTTTTCCATCTCCCTACTATGCCACTCCACTCCATCAGCATTTTAAGAGAAGCCAAGTTTCCATTCAGTCAGATTTGGTCATGGTAACTTGGCTTCCTGATGTTTACTTTTATGTGAGTTACTGTGTAATTGAGGAGGAACCTTCCAGTATATTGTGAGATAATTTGCAGTTTTCTCTCTCTGTTCCCAGACCCAGTGCAGTGGTCAACAGACCAGGTCCTCCACTGGGTGGTGTGGGTGATGAAGGAGTTCAGCATGACTGACATTGACCTCAATGCCCTCAGCATTCCTGGGCGGGAGCTTTGCAGCCTCAGCCAAGAAGACTTCTTCCAGCGTGTTCCGCGAGGAGAGATCCTCTGGAGCCATTTAGAGCTACTTAGAAAGTGTACGGCAGATTTCTCTGTAACTGGTTTTAATTATTCCCCCTCCTCACCTCTTTTTTTTTTTTTTTTTTTTAAATTTTTATTTTCCTTCTTTCTTTAAAGATGAACCCAATTGTAAGTAGATGCTTTTCCTCTATTTAGTATTGGCTGTAAAATTTAGAGTATTAATATGAGATACCTCAACAGGAGGTATTAGTGAGAGTGTCTGCTCTTATGAAACGTGGAATCACAAAGAGTTTGGGTTGGCAGGGACCTCAAAGCCCAACCAGTTCCACCCCCCTGCCATAGGCAGGGACACCTTTCCACTAGACAAGGTTGCCCAAAGCCCCATCCAACCTGGCCTTGGATACTGCCAGGGAGGGGGCAGCCACAGCTTCTCTGGGCAGCCTGTGCGGGCGCCTCACCACCCTGACAGGGAGGAATTTCCTCCTCATATCCAATTGAAATCTACCCTCTTTCAGTTCAAAGGCATTACCCTATGTCTTACTGCTGCAGGCCCTTGTAAACAGTCCCTCTCCAGCTGCAGAGGGAACTCTTCAGAGCTAGAGTATCACAGAGCTTGGTGTTGTCTGCAAACTTGCTGAGGGTGCCCTCAGTCCCCCTGTGTTGCCAACAAAGATGTTAAACAGGACCCATTCTGTACCGCCCCCTGAGGAGCACCACTCACTGCTTCAAGCCATTGATTCTTTGAGTGCAACCATCCAGCGTGTTCCTTCTCCACTAAGGGGTGCATCCATCTAATCCATGTCTCTCCAATGTAGAGGCAAGGATGTTGTGCAGGACAGTGTCAACTGTTTTGCACCTGTCTGCATGCTATACACTGTTTGCCTGTCTTTTATCAAATTTCATAACCAACAGGAGGAAGTAGTTTGTAAAGTTTTTTCTTTGTGCACCTCCTGAATTTGACAGTTTTATAATTAAATATTGATTGTGACCTATTTAATGTATATCTCTGCTGTATAAATATAGAAGTAAAGTTTATTAGGAATAGGCACTGAAAACTTTAGATTGTACACAACACAACTGATAAGCGATAGGCAGATAGGATGCAATATGCTAATAGATACGTGCGTTTCAGATTTACCTTGCTTGGATGTTGGCAGACTAAAAACTATTTTCATCTTTATTTACATGGTAGAGCTAAAGATTTTAGGAGGTGGAGAATGCATAAGATACCTTGAAATTTGCCATATACGTCCTCCTTTCTAAAAATTGAATGACAGATGTTGAATTTGTCTCTACTCACAAGACCATCACATAAGCTTGTCTCTTGCAAACTGATACCCAATTGTGACTTCTTTGCTGTATGAAACATGAAAGTTTTTGATCTTCAGGTTACTTGAAATTTGTGGGTTAAATAGCTTCTTTTTTTTTTTTTCCAATTTGCAGATGTGTTGGCTAGCCAAGAACACTCTGGGGAAATAGCAACTGTTACTATTGATCAGCGTAAGTACTTGGCCAGCAGCAAATTCACACAATTAACTGTGTGCAAGTTTAGCAGTGCACTTTGGTTTGGTAATATAACAGCACAGTATTTAGAAAATCACTTGAGAGAGTAATTTTCCTTGGTGAGGGGAGGAGGGCATATTTTAAACTTCAGAGCGAAATGTTGGGTTTCTCAATATCTTGTTGACTGAAAGGTGGTGTATGACCTGAACTATGAAGGTTTCTAACTTTGATTTTGGATAGTAGGTCTTATGCTTTCTTGAAATAAGCTGTCTAGATCTTAAGTTGTTCTGGTTTTGGGGGGGTTATATTGCATTAATGCCTGGATATATTAACACATTTTCATTTTGAAAGCAAACATTTCCAAAGATTGAAAGGTTGTGTGGAAGAGAGGACTTGTTTAGAAACCAATACTAGACAAAATAATTTTCCAGTTATTTGAAACTCATTTTTCTAGCTGAAGCAGTGTCATCAATTATTTAAATGAGTCAGTTTTCAGAAATCCTGTAAGCAGCTTATATGTTAAATGGATAGAACTGTGTATCACGTCCTGGGTTTGTGTCCAGTTAAAACCACCTGGAATGGGGCATTCATGTCGTCTTACACCATTGCAATTGAAGGGTATTTAATTGCTGTTTTAATAGCAGGTATGGAGGGTTGTGCCATGGCTGTAGAGGTAAGTGCCTTGGGGTAGATGGTGTAAGAACAGCATAAAGATGAAAACAAAGGCATGAGAGGGGTTGATTTTTTTTTTTTTTATGGATACATGTAATACAGGCCATATTAAACTAAAGCAGATGTCTTATCTGTAATGTGGCATCTTTACTTAAGAGAATAAACCTGTGTCTTTTTAGCAAAGGAAAAAAATAGCTGCTAGATGTTTTGATAATGCAGGTAATAAATAATATATGCCTGTTCCTGTGCCAGCAGTTTGTAATTGATGTTCTGCAATGTTCTCTGCTTTGCAGCTGTGCAGATTATTCCAGCATCTGTACAGCCTGCTACCCCAACCACCATTAAAGTAATAAACAGCAGCGCAAAGGCAGCTAAAGTACAGAGGGCTCCAAGGATCTCTGGGGAAGATAGAAGTTCTCCTGGGAACAGAACAGGTATTGTCTCCATTATTTTTAAATGCAAATGCAGTAAACACTTGCTCATTAATTTGAAATGCAGTTTTGTAGGACACATCTTTGTCACTCTAGATGTGAGGCTTGTAGAAGTCCATGTGGCATGAAGGGGATGTAGTTACAAAATGCATCCCGAGCAGATACAGACCTGGCAGGCTGGTTAGCTCACACAGGCACTGTGTTAACGTGGTCCCACAGCTTTTGAGTCCTGCAGTAAAATGAGATGCATAAAATTGTTTCTCTTCCTATCACTTAACAGTCTGTTCTCACAAACCACTGCATAGCATTCAAGTTTTTAGCTGCTTTCTCCTTACGTAAAGGGGAGAAAATAAACTGTGTGTTGTAGAATCCTACAAACTACCATTTGCTCTACTTGTTCCCCGCCCCTCCCCGTTTGGTGATTTCTGGCATGTTTCAGAATCCTGTTTTGCTAAATAATGCACCTTCTGGAAAACTGCACAGTAAATCTGCAATTTATTTTCAGAATTCCTGATACTTGTACATACTATGATTACTAATAACTCATCTTAATTTCTTTATCTTGTGTTTTATCTGACATTTTTTGCCTTAGGTTCTTCGCACTGTTGTGAACTTTTCTGTTAAAACCTTTCCTCTCCTTTCCCTTGCATTTCTATTTACTTCATATTCTCCTTAAAAGTCTATTATGAGGTACTCAGGATTCTTAGGCCAAGATTTTATTGGCTGACATCAGCAAGGAATACCCTGTTTCTCCCTTTAGACATTAGGCCTGCTATCGGTATTTCATGGAGAGTTTAGAAGTTTAACTGCAGATCCTTGAATTAAAAGAAACATTAATGATTAGACGTGAAAGATGTTTTATTGACTCAAGCTGAAGTTGGGGGGGAGGGTTGTGTATTTCTAACATTGAAAATTGGAGACTAAATTAATTTTTAAGAAAACAACTTGTATTAGATGTATGTGTGTATATGCCTGAAGAGGGATAAGCAGCTGTTACAAAATCAGTTCTATTTTAGGGATAGGTATTTGTCTAAATGACTGTGTACTGTTACATAATTTATTTCTTTTTAAAAAAAAATTCTAGGGATAGATTTGTGAGAAATCTTGGGTTTTTTTAATTTTTTTTTTTAATTCCTGTGTTTGAGTTTCTTTTTTAATAGATTAATACTGATAGCTTTGCAGGAAAACATTTACAAGAGAAAAATTGGGTGAAATAAAGTGCAAGTCTTCCTTCCGTGGTGCAGTCTGTGCTGGTCTGCTGTAATATGTTGGCTCAGAACTTCAAGCTTTGAGGAGAAGATAAAAAGGACTAATCAAAAAGTATCTTGTGATCCCTCTTTCAACAGGAAACAATGGCCAGATCCAGTTGTGGCAGTTTCTGTTAGAACTCCTCACTGACAAAGATGCTCGGGAGTGTATCTCTTGGGTTGGTGACGAGGGAGAGTTTAAGCTGAATCAGCCTGAACTGGTTGCGCAGAAATGGGGGCAGCGCAAAAACAAACCCACAATGAACTACGAGAAGCTTAGTCGGGCTTTGAGGTAAGAAACCTTAGGCACTGATCAGATAGGAGGTGAAGTGCTTCCACTTGGCTGCTTTATTTTTAACTACCGTCATGCAAGACTTGTGGCTTCTCTAGTAAGGGGATCAACAGGTCCTCTGAAGCTGCTCCTTCCTGTTGGATCATACTAGTCTCAAGGGCAAGGTACTTGTTGGGGTATTTTTTTATTGAAAGAAGCCAGAGCAATAACTTCTTGACTATTTGAAAGTATCTTTTCTTTTTACAAGATTGTTGAATGCTGACATAATAGTTAATTTGAATGGCTCACTTTTGGAAATATATTTCTTTTTGCTGTATCATCAACACTCATGCTTTTGGTAGTGTGCCAAACAATATTGATTAGCAGGGAAAGATACAGAAATATTTACTGGTTTTATATTTTACTGTTTACTTGTTCGTGTTTTTCTTGCTCTTGTTATGGTATGAAGTGATACTTTCCTGTAATTACGTAACGTACGTGTAACAAAACTTATTTCTAAGTTCAGATATTCATAGTTCTGGTTTGGATGTTAAATTGAAAAATGCAGTTGATGGGGAAGTTTTGTCACCTGTGATTCCAACATCGAGAACTTTTATCATCTGAAGAGATGGGAGCATTTCACACATGCTTCATTCCTTTACAATTTTGTAGTGTGACACTGGTAAAAGGGACCTGTATTATTGAATCAGTGTGGGTAATGTACTTGAGGAGGAGAAAGAATGCAAGTACCTAATTTTAGACTTCTTTTCGTGATTATTTTGGCCTCTGGAACCATTTGGCAATTCATCCAGCTTACCTGAAATCCTTCCGTTTGAACTTGTAATTTCTTATTTTGATATTAACTGTCTTGATTAGTTTTCAAGAAAAAGGTATTTATTGCCTCATCCTGCAAATTATTTAAGCAATTACAAGAATTACATGAGTGAAGTTGTGTATGGTTGAAGCCTCGGATCTAAGATTTACTCTTCAGTGTTTCCCCGTTTGGCTGCACCATTTTTCTAAAAGGAAGTAAACCCGCTTAGCATCGTTAAAAAAATAAATAAGAAATTTCTGGCACTTTTCCAAGAGGTACTTCTAAATAGTAAAGTTCCTATATTCTATGCTAGTTGCTTAATCTTTTAGGGAGGACTTAAATAACATTAATATGCACAGTCCCAGGGAACACTGAAGTCTAGAAGACCATGAGTGTGGTGTAGAGTCAGTAAAGAATCACATAATCACAGAATTGTAGGGGTTGGAAGGGACCTCGAGAGATCATTGGGTCCAACCCGAATGACTGCTCTGTGTCTGCTTGACATGAACAGGAGGCACCAGAAGAAACTGTCAGGCACCAGATACGCGGCTTTAACTGTACCCTTTGTTTGTCTTGAAACTTCTTTAGGCATGTTATTATGGATGCCAGAATTACTTTGTGAGTTTGAAAGTGGACAAATTAATGAAAAAGAAATATTTTGAAAGATATTAAGTATGGAAAGATGCAGCTTCCAGGCTCCCAGATCATTGTCAGCAAGGAAGCACATCACTGTATGCTTACTCTGATGCTTTTCCTTAGGCATCTGCTTTTGGCCTCTTGAGTCTGTAACCTGTTCTAGATGGCTTTACTCTCGTCTTGTATTATTTATATATATATATTTAATTAGATTGTTACTATTTTAATAGGATCACAGAATCCCTTGGGTGGGAAGAGCGTCGGAAGGTCTCTGCTCTAACCTCCTGCCCAAAGCAGGGCCTTGCCAGTAGAGCCGCTCCCCAGCCTGTGTGGATGCAATACTGTTCCTGTATTCCCAGCCGGGTTTTGTGAGCCTGCGGTTTGTGTTCCGAAGGTGTCTGTGAAAACCTGCTGGGACAGGAACGGGGTGTAAGCGATGCTGATGCTGCTTGGGTTTCGTCAGCAAGCTCAGCAGAAGATCTCAAAGGCAGCTGAATAACTTCAGAGTAATGCTCTTATCATTGGGATATTAAACAGATGCCTGCACAGTAATTTGCATAAATCACTATTAGAGAAGTTTTGCATTTATATTTTAGTCACAGAATCACAGAACGGCATTCCTCAAAACATTGGCACTTTGGCAGCTGCATCAACATTGACATGTTTTCTAACACTTGAATGTCTGAAGGGATATTTAATGCCTCTTGCTACTCCTATGATAAACACTGTTGTCAAGCTAAAGTTTTATTAAACTGGTAGTATGTTTTGTTTCCTAATGTACTGAAATTGCTGTGTCGGTTGTTGATTAATACAGAAAATTACTTTGATATTATTGAAAAATGTGCTAGCTTTTCTGCCCAGCTGTAGGGAAACCAGGCAGCATAGAAACTAGTGCTGGGTGAAAAAAATGGGGGGAGAGGCCCTTTTGGTTTGTTTTGTTACATACACCTTGGAAAATTTTTAAAAATTAACATCTGTTTAGTTATCCAATAGGGAAGCGAGACTTTAAGAAAAATAATCCACCTCCTGCATTATTCTGAAATGAAGTTTTCACGTTACTTGAAATGTTCCAGTGACTAATGCTTTGTAAGCTTACTGGGATATTTATTTATTCTTAGCTTTCTACTTTTTTTGAATAAGCAAATGCTGTAATCAGAAACAACGTGATACTAAAATGATCCTCTTGCCACATTGCCTGAAGTCTAGCTTGAATGTTTCTAGCACGAGATTTGGGAATCTTGAATGGTGTTAGCCTTTTGCATAATTGTGGGCTGATTTCTTGTGATCCTTTTCCTTTCTGATCACGTCGGTAACTCAGACTATATCATTTCAAGAAACCTAGTCGGTTTTGTAAAGCATTTTTCTACAGCATTGAGATGGGCATTATTGTACAGGATTATACGATAAATGTAAATGCTTGGACAGAGGTAAATAACTTTTTTAAAAAGATAAATATTCTGGGTGAATAGCCCTTGGCTTATGCCATGGCCACGTTTTACAAACTCTGGCTTTCTGCGGGTGCTTTGTATTGGCTCAGATTGCCAGTTGCCTGGGTTTTTTGCACCCAGTACCCTGCCACCCTTTAGGTGAATGCCTGCCCATGCTGTCCTCTGAGCTGTGCTGTGTGTTGGCTACAAGGGATACTCCAGGGCACTGCTCATCCTTCCCAGCTCCACCCCATACCGCAAGACTGTACTTCAAAGCTGAACGTAAATTATCATCCCACCCTCGGGGTTACAGGGTTCATCTAACCCATTACACCTAAACCTTGTTCCCTCAGAGGTCCTGAAGCTGGTGCCAGGAAGATGCTTTGAAGGATAGGGCTGGTGTGGACACATGCTTGGTGGAAGTGGAGTAGCAGTTAAGAGCAAGCGTAAGGATGTGAGGAAGAAACAGAGGGGCTGAGGGAGGCACAGGTGGGGGTGGAGTGAGGAGGAGTGCAGAGGAAGCTTTCCTATAACTATACATTATTCAGGAGAAAGATGGAGAGCTTTGGCAATCGGGCCAGTCTTTCTTTACCCACAGAGCAATATTAGCTTAGTTTGACAGTTCTTACACTCCCTACCAGACCTCTGTGCCTTCTTGCATCTTACTTGTATCAGTAACCAGCAGGCCTGCCGGCATTTTTTCCTACGTAGTCTGCTGCTTATCCTATCTCTGCTTAGGTCCTGTTGCTTAGGTCCTGATCCTCAAAAGTAAGCAATTATAAGATACTTATTTTTTCAGAATTTTAAGTGGCTGCAGAAATTTTTTTGGGTTATTAGTAACATACCTCTTACCTGCAGGAGCCCAGAGGCAGAGGTTAGTCTCTTAATTGACTTGATTTTTGGTAGTGAATGAGAATCATCTTTGCTGTACAAGTATGTCGCTCAGAGGACTGGGTTTTACACAGTCAAGAAGTCTGGGTTCATTTGCACTACTACACTTGAGTGATTGTTTTGAGGAAACTAAATTGTGTGATTTTTATTTGTTTTGGTTTGCTTTTGGGGTTTTTTTCCAAAATTATGACAAGCTTGTAAAGCTCATCAAGTCCATGGCCCAGCCACTTGGGTCTTCTTCAGGAGAAAAGTACCCTACATTCTGCCAGTGCCTGCGGTGAGACAAGATCAGCAACAAAACAGTAACATTCTAACTTCTGTTCTGTTGGTATCTCTAAAGTTTTATAATGTCTCTGGAGTGCAGTGGATCATATAGACTTTATGTTACCTTTACTGCATTTCTGCTCGTCTGGCAATTCTTTTGTGATACAGTATAAAAATAATTCATAGCTAGAGAGGTCACTTTTTGTTGTAAATAAACCACAGGATGTGGTTCTCCCAGTATATGAACTATACAAAAACATCCCCCAAACGGATATGCTTTTATAGATCCATTTCCATCTTTGAAAGCAGTAAGAAGGCAGTATCTGCTTTTGTGTCATAGAAACCACAGTGCTAACTTTCAAAGTCTTTCCAGCATGAATTTTTTTACAACGGAGGGTGTTGAGGTGCTGGCACAGGCTGCCCAGAGAAGCTGTGGCTGCCCCCTCCCTGGCAGTGTTCAAGGCTGGGTTGGATGGGGCTTTGGGCAAACTGGGCTAGTGGAGGGTGTCCCGGTCTGTGGCAGGGGGTGGAACTAGATGGGCTTTGAGGTCCCTGCCAACCCAAACTGTTCTGTAGTTCTGTGATTTTTTTTTTTTTTTCTTTCCCCTCAAAAATGCAGAGACAGGTAAAGAAAGTAAAGGATGATAATGAGAGGGTAGGCAGTATTTTCTTATTAAGGCATAGCACTATATAAAACTTACTCTCTGCCCTTCCCTCCTCCAGCTGTTTTTAAACTGTTCCAAGAGTTTAATTTCTGAACTGCTTCTGACTGCCTATAAAAAATACTACGGTGTTTTATTTCTCCCTAGTGCTTCAAGGTGCAGGGACGATATTCAACCCTCTTCCCTTTCCTCATACAAGAAAATACCTGAGCGGTATCTCAGTACGTGAAATTATACGAGAATCTTGATGTGAAAATGATTCATATTTTGGCCTCTGAGTGACATTCAGTAAATAACCAGTGCCTGTGGAAGTTACAGATGCTGAAACTTTATACTGCTTTTCTCTTTGTTTTTTTTTTTTCCCTTCCCTCTTTTTACAGGTATTACTACGATGGAGACATGATCTGCAAAGTGCAAGGCAAGAGGTTTGTGTACAAATTTGTCTGCGACCTGAAGACTCTGATCGGATACAGCGCCGCGGAGCTGAATCGGTTGGTCACGGAGTGCGAGCAGAAGAAACTGGCCAAGATGCAGCTCCACGGCATCGCACAGCCCGTCACAGCCGTGGCGCTGGCAACCGCGTCCCTGCAGACAGAGAAAGATAATTAAGCACCTAGGACTTGAGAGTGGGAGCCTGAGGCCTTTCCTGTATAACCAGAGCGGTTTGCTGCTCTTTATCAGAATTGGAAACTCCTTTTGTTTCTTGACAGTACAATATAGTGTATGATTTTCTACAAAGAACCGGGACTCGCATCAATTTGGGTCTTTTAACGGCATATATTTGTAAGTTAAGGGATCGCCACAACTTCTGCAACTTGGAGTCAGGGCCTGTGTTGTATGCAATCTGAGATTGGTGAGATAAGGGCCGAACTGGCCAGTGCTCCGTGTCCACAGCTGCACACAGTCATCTTTGCAGCACCCTTAAAAAAAATGAAGTACCCTACAGCATGCAGGCTGATCAGATGTCTCAGCTCAGTCCTGTCCAGTCTTTTGCTCTCTGCTGAACTACCAGCTGGCACTTGATGATTTCAAAGTTAAGCATGTTTATTATTCTCATTTAATCAGGTGGAGCTGAAAGACGTGTTAAATGTTACAAAGCATCAGGTTCTTAAAATAGCTTCTGTGTTTATAAGCAAAGGAAACAAAGACTAGACCGAACTGAAGATCAGTGCTGAAGGAGGAGATCCAGGTTTAGAACTGGCTTAGGTGAAAAGCCAATTATGAGTATTCCATTGTAAGATGTAGATAATACGCGCATACGAGGGCAAGTATGTACTTGTTTTGAAAGACATGGTTAACTCTAGCCAGTGAGCAAAAAGTAAAGACAAACTTCTTCCCAACTACTGCTCCCCATCAGGTGATTTGAAAACTTGAAAAAATAGCCCTCACCCAAGGAGTAGTTTGGTTTGGGGGGGCAGTGGGGGAGGTAATGCTCTGTTCCACAAGGTGCTTATACCTGCATGGTAGTCAGCTGTAGTAACAGAAGACTTAAGTTAATCACAGTCAGTAGCCCCTGTTTAGAAACAAAATGCGAGTTGAAAATAGTTTGTTACAGAGAACTGAAGCTTGATTTCCAAATTATTGTACAGTCTGACATATATTAAAATACAAAGATGTGTAATTTTTATTTAATTTCTTTCTGACCGTCAAGTGATGTTTTTGAAGCTTCATAAGCCAAATGCATGCTCCAGAGCTGGGCGCAATTTGAAGTCCGGAACAGACTAGGAATATCTGGAATGTATCCTGAGTTCTGAGCTACAGAGAGTCCTTCGTGCACGCTTACGCATGCAGCAACGAGCAGGCTGCAGCTTCTGAGCTTCTGTGCCAATGCCTGTTAGGCTCTTCCTTTTGATGGCTGAAAACGGTGCAGGTTTGGTTTTGCTTTTGCCCCTTCCTTGTTATCAAACAGCATATTCTGCTGCCACCCGTAGTTCCCAATGTTTAGTAGAAGTAAAGCCCCCTCTGGCAAGGCTTCTCAGTTAAAATGCGAATGGATAAGGGAGAGCCTCTAGTTCTGTGAGGGAGCGAGTGCTCTTCAACCTTGAATCCAAAGTGCTTGTGCAGTGAGGCTCTGAAGGAGATCTGCTTACACTGCGAGACCCCTGGCCTGTTGCTCTTGGAGAGGAGTGGTCACGCTTGCAGGTAGCGGGTAAAGAACAGGGAAGATTCCTGTTTATTTTAAAGGTGCATTGAGGGCAAAGCTTTTTGTTCATGGTTTGTGCCTAACTAGAATCCTTGCACATAGTTCTAGGCTGGTTTTGTCATTGTCACCACAAGTGTGATGATGTTGGAGTTTTTTTCCAGATTCTTTCCGTAACTTTAATACCGTGTTCATTCTTGGGCTCTTAAAGCACTCCGTCTACTGAGCTCGCAGGGTTTATTTTTAAGGTTGGTTTTTTGGTTTGTTTTGGGGTTTTTAAAATAAAAATCTTAATGTGTAAACCCATCTGTTGCAAGAGGTCAACCGCCAATCCATTTATTGCTGTTGCAGTCGTCTGATGCCAGCAGTTGGCATCATCAAAAGCGTTTGAGGAGACTTGCATGGAGAGATGCAGGTTTGCTTGCTAGGAACAAGATGGAGCTGATAGTTCAGTGGCAGCAGCTACGTAGGTAATGCCCCACTGCATTGCTAAGCAGAAGCCCAATGCAAGTCACTAGTTACATTTAGCAGAGTTCATGAGAGGCCTTTTTAGTTAAAATACAGCGCGGAAAAGGAGAGAAGCTTACAGCACTGGCTTTCTAGATCAGACTGGGCTGTGGGAGGATAAACTGAACAGAATTGAAACGCAGAGTCAATACTTCACCCTTCCGAGCGGTCTGGTTACGTAAGCCCTCTGGGGAATATTCCTGATATCACACTTCCTTTGTAAATACATCTGGTTATTACTTTGCAGCTTTTCAGTAGGTATGATAGTCTTTCGGGTTCTTTGTTGTGGGATCATCTGCTTTTTCCACCGTGTTCTGATTACTAAAGGAGGAATCTTTCAAGCAGTATGAAAATCACTGTCACATTCTCTGTAGTTGAGGGAGAAGTCTGTAACTAACTTGACGTCTTCAAAGTTGTAGAATATATTGTCAAAGGTTGTTCCGTTGCTCCCGGAAGGAAAACATAGAAAGAATATTCCCAATTTTTTTGTAAAACAGAAGGGTTTTTGCATACTTTTTACTCTTTAAATAAAGACACTTATACTCTGCTAATAATTATGTATTTCTTTTGTGGTTTGCATTTTTTTGGTAATTTTACATGAAACAATTATTTTCTATTTTTACTCTGATAAAATATTTGTGCATAAAATGTCAATATAGTAAAATAAAAATGTTATACAGCTAATGCATGTTGACATCCTACATTTTTCAGAAAGGCATTTGCGGTGTCCTTCCGATGCACCCGGTTTAAAGATTAGTACATGCTCTTTATTCTCCTTAAGATCACGAGCTCGTTACAGGAGGAAGGAAGACTGACTTATTTTCTGGAGATGCATCTTCTTTGACTCGGTGCCTGGGTGTGTGTTTCTGCTTTTAAACTGGAGCTTGGTGTCCTTCATGACTGCAACAGCTTTCTCTGACCTCGTAAGTCTCAGAAAGGTGCTGTGATGGAAACATGGATGGAAATGTGAGAGTAGGATGAAACGGAGCTCTGTAAAACAGTGTTAGGCTCTTAGGACCATTTCAGCCTGGCAGGTCCTTGTTGGGCTGCAAACTTCAGGCTTTGCTTCCTTCTCACATACAGCCTCAGTTCCTTCGTGTGGCCCGCCGACGCGATTGTCGGTGCTGTCCTTGTCAGAAAGAAGGCAAAAGTTTGGTTATGCTGCTGTTACATTCTTTTTAAATCGTGTCTCAATAGGAATATTCTCAGTCTACCTCTGAACTCTGCCATCTGGACTGCCAGCTTCAAGACTGAAATATTTTGTCATCTTTAAGCCTACCAGATCGCTTGATTTCAAAATGTTTATGTTTAGCTCAGCAGGGAGAGCACCTAATGGACTGGAAACAATAATTTTAGAAGATTTCAGCAACTTGTTGGCCGCCTCTTAAAGGGCACTTACAAGTGTTCAGTATCTTATTAATTGGGAACTTTTTATCTGTGTTTACAGTAACTCTCCAGTGAGAGTGTGTTGTGGGATTCCCATTCTCAGGCTGAAACTTCTATTGGAACGATACGGGGCGTTACAGACTCGCAGGGTGCAATCACCAGCCATAAGCTGAGCAGGCTGACGGGGCCCAGCAGCAAAAGGAGGACGATGTAAGGCCCACTGGTGAAGGTGTATGGGAAACCTCTTTTTTAAAGAGCATGATACAAGATCCTTGCACACAGTGGGTATTTTTACCGACTGGACTGAGAGACTTCTGTTGGGTGGTTAGGTTTTTTATTATTATTTAAGATTATACATATTCTTAAAGGTCATGGTTCTGATGTAACTGTGTATCAGGACTCCTACAATATATTGGGTTTGATGCTACATAGATTTTTCTTTCCCTCACTCTGGAAAAGAAATTCTGAATATGGATGATGCTAAGCAGAATGTTACTTAATAATCCAAAGATTGGAATCTTTGACTGGTGACCCAAGTTGTCTTGTGGGATTTGATACATTAGATGTATTGTGACTTGATTACATTTTGCATCTTTATTTCAGGTTTAGAGCCCACAGCATAGAATCATAGAATGGTCTGGGTTGGAAGGGACCCGAGGATCATAGAGCTCCAACCCCCCTGCCCCAGGCAGGGCCACCAACCTCCAGGCCTGGATCTACACAAGGTTGCCCAGGGCCCCATCCAACCTGGCCTTGAACACTTCCAGGGACGGGGTATCCACTACTTCTCTGGGGAGCCTGTTCCAGCACCTCACCACTCTCTCTGTAAAAAAACTTCCCCCTAATATCTAATCTAACCCTTCCTTCCTTTAGCTTTAATTCATTCCCCCTTGTCCTGCCATTACCTGCCCTTTTAAAAAGTTGAAGCCCCTCCTGCTTATAAGTTCCCTTCAGGTACTGGAAGTACCTGAAGCATCACACTGGGCACCCAAATGCTATTTTACCCTCTTGTCATTTTAGTGTATTGACATGTCAGCCGTTAATAATTTGAAACTAAGGGTAAAAAACTGCTGAGGATGGAGGAAAAAAATATTGAGTGTCTGCCTTTAATTAGAATTGTATTTGACTTATGGAACTGGTCTTCTGGAAACTGAAATGAAATGGTGCTAATGGCAGTGGTATTGGAAGATAATGCCTGTAACCCATGAAACGGTTCTCATTGACCTGGAAAAATGGGAATTGCTTTCTGGTGGCTGTGGTTCATGACACATGGCATCCAAGTAGCTTCTTGTTGTATGAGGTGTCACCGTAACTGGCTGCGATGGGAAAGAACGAATCCAGAAGTAATTAATTGTTGAGTGACTTAATAAAATTATAAAGGCAGCTGAAGAGAGGAGACAACTCTGCATCAGAAACAGCTGAAATCCTCAGGTAAGCAGTTGTCTCCTGTGGCCAGATTTGAAGTGGTCATTCAGAAACCGCAGGGAAAACACTTGTTTAGTTTAGCACAGCTGTGCTGAGGGTGGAAACATTTCATCCTGTCGATTTAATTGCTTCAGGTATTTGCTACCGATGACCAAAATGAGCCAGGAGTTTTTTGTTTAGAAAAAACCTACTGTCCATAATAGAACTGGTGTCTTAAGACACATTTTTATTCCTAACCCTTGCAACCTGCCTTGTAACCTAATGGGGAAAAATTAGCATTTAGGAGCTGTATTTCCAGTCCTGCATGGGCCATATGTCAGAATTCACTAATCAGAGTAGAATGCCCCCATCCCTGTAGATAAAAACCAAAAAATATATACATATATATATATATAATGTGTTGATTATACTTCAAGCAACTATGGATGGCACTAAACAAACCACTTCTTAGAAATCAGATTTGTTACTTATTTGAAATTCCTTCCACTTAGGAAAAGATATTGGCAGATGAAAAAATCCATCAGGGTTAGCTGTTTGCCAATTATTCCCCCTAAGCTTAGGTTTTCCAATATTCTCATTTTCAAGGACTCTGTGGAAATAGCTTCATAGGAACTGGGTTTCCAAAAGCTTCAGCTGCAGAAGACAATGAAAACCAGTATGTTTAAAAAAACCTCAAAGAATGAAAGCTGCCAGCAGCATGCGTGGAAAAAAATGAGTCTGGAAGAGTGAGAATGCAAGAAATGAGATTTAATGAGATTAACTAGGGGGAAGGACAGCTGCAGGGTGCAGTTCTTCAAACTTCAGGGTTCAGGCAGAAAGAGTATTCAATTACTATTTTTCCCCCCATGAAAGCACTGTTTTATTCCAGGATCTCAAAGCCGCATTATTCCCGAAATGAAGCCCCCTCCCTGCCTCCCAAGGCGTGCCAACGTGTTGGGCTTTGCAGAAACTGCCCCGTGCAGGAATCCAGCCTGCCTGCTTTGATTTCCCCATCAAGATCAGCGAGGGGGAGGCAAGCGAGACAGCCAGCCTGTGAGGATGCAAAGCTCACTCTGTAGCTGGAGTCTCTCCTGGCTCCTGTCCCCTGAAAGCAGCTGAGGGAGGCAGAACTCGTGGGGAAGCAGTCTGGCTAACTACCAGAAATGAGTAAGATGACCTGAAAGGTACCCCGCAAGGAACTAGAAGCTGTAGCAGGAGCTTGAAACTCGTACTTTGTGGGGGTGTGTGTTGGGAAGGAAAGGCCTTGATTGTTCTGGAAAACAGGCTTCAACAATCAGCTTAATTGTTGCTCCTGAAATACTTTCTCAAAGGAGGATATCTCTTTGAGGAGGTGGGGGTAACCAGCTGGAGTGCGGTACCATGCTGGTAGCTCACCTATGGCGCTAAACTGGCCCTACACTGAAAATAGCAATATTAATTAATTTCTGAGAACAGCTGTAAAAAGCTTATAAAGCCAGGCAGGTGGCAAGGGACATGAGCTTTTCCCTGGGCCAGAAGGCAAGCTGGACCAGGCCAACAGGTACAAAGAGGTCAGTCTGCCCTTGCCTGGACACTCTGCTGGGGTAATGAGGGTGGCTTTGCTCAGGACCGGAGCAAACCTGGCCTGTGTGGAGGGACTGAAGATGTCCTGGCAGAAAAGTGCTGTGCAAGTTTACAAATAAACAAGCAAGTATATGGGGAAGGGGTGTCCTGGGGAAGGTGGTCCCCTAGCTTTGCTTGGTCAGATAGTATTGCACCCTTGGGACTCCACCCTGCAGTAGGCAAAGCTGAAAACTGTGTCTTTTATTATTATTGTATTTATTATGTGCTTTTGCTTTTTATTTTGGAGAGATAGCTGTTCAAAGAGAACAAACAGGAGGAAGAAATAGGAACTTCTTCCTTAGAGGCGCAAAGCTTCTTGTGTAGGCCGACTGTGAGGCTGGGCGTGCCGTTTAGCAGTCTGGGGATAAACGCAGACAGGGCACTGATGCTGACTGAAGGTGCAGGCAAGGCAGAGGGGAGTGGAACAGACCCATCACTGACAAACAGAAACGCAGGGAAGCAGAGAAACTCCTGACTCAGACGAAGCAGCTCCTAGCCAAGGCAGAGAGCGCTATAGCTGCTGCTCACTGGCTCTGAGCAGCCAGTGCTGTAAGCCAAGGGACCAGCTCCTGTTGGCTCGGTGTCTCAGGGAGCCTCTGTAGCTAAACCAGATGGTGTTAAGGTAGTTCTTGGTTATATCCTTGCTAGCTGCTGACTGAAGCAACTGGCATTGATCATCCCCCTGGGCCAGGAAGAGTAAACAGGTAAACATGGGGTTTCCTCTTTTGTTTTCAAGAGCGTGTACCCAGAAACATTTCTTCTCTTGTTATCTGGGCTGCACCGGAGGCTTTTGAAAAACGTGCTCTAATGCAACTTTGTGTGTCCTGTGGAGAATTATTTTCAGTGTCAGCTAACAGATATGTCTGGTGAGCAGCGATCCCTGGGAGCAGACAGCTTCCAACAAACTGTTCCATTGCAGTGTTACTCAATGAAGCATTTTGAATTACCCATTTAAAGCCTTCGCTCCTGACGCCTCTAAGTGCCAGGGAATCTTGTATTTGGTGTTTCCAAACCGTGTTAGGCCTCGTGATTGCAGAGGAGCTCTTGCCAGGAGAAGCGTGCAGCAATGCTCTCTGCTGCTCCCGCAGTTTTCCATTGCTTAAGCAGCACCTACTGATGGCAATTGTCTTTCAACCAGCAGCAAAACTAAAGTTCAGCCCAATGCTGTTTGCTGCAGTGACACTCTCATACTTCAGGTCAACTTAATCTGAATTTCATAAATAATTTGGGAATTACCAGAGCTGTCTTGCCTCGTACTCACTGTAGTCCTTCCCTTTCCTAATATCACCTTGGGAACTCTTCAGTGAAATGGACGAACCAAAGGCAAAAACACCCCTTTGTCCTGGCAGTGGTCCCAGGGAGCATGCTAGCTCAGCACCTGTCTTTTTACCAAAGGGCATTGGTACCAGAACAAGTGCAGGAGTGATGCTCTCCTGGGAAGCTCAGCTTTTTCCTTCTCCAAGAAGACAAGCAGTGTGGAGACTGATTTTTTTCAGGGAATGTTCCCATCTTCTCTTAGATTAGCTTGTGTCTAAGCTGTGGTGTCTTCCCTGTGGCCTTCAGGACAATCAGTTTTCTGTAGGAAAAAGGGTCCATTTAGCTTTGCGGGGCTTGCCTTAGACACTGAAATTGCTGGAGGCACAAAACTTCAGTCTCTAAGCAAAATCCCAATCAAAAGCCCTTCTGGCAAAGTTGTGGGGGTTCAGTGAATCAACAATAGGTTTGAGAGTAGCAAGCATCACCAGTATCATTGAGTAAAGAGCTCATATTGCTTCTTGTCCCAAAAGATGAGCTCAGATGTACCTAGAGAGAATTTTGGCTGGAAAAAAACCCTGATACCCATTTGTCCCCCTGCCCCAAGAAAAAGAATCATTTATTCAATGCTGATCTGTGTCTTGGAGGAATTCTTAATAATCTTCCTCGTTGAGAAGGATTGTTCCAGCTTTACCCATCATATATTCAGAAACTGAGTATGCATTCTGGATAAAAAGAGGCCTTGATATATTTCCTGCTCATCTGTGTATGTCAAAATTGTCCAAGGTACTTTACAGTAATTCTTGGTATCTTCCAGAAAGAAACACAGTCCTGATTTATGCCTGGATCATATGAAAGACAGTGTGGTAATACGTGTTGCCAGCCAGAAGCAGAAATTATTATAAACATGTGTTGAATCCCTTAGTATTGTGTTGCAACTGCTTTGCCTTTTAATGAGAAGCCTGTAGCCCTAATGTAACATTAAAATTCAATTACTACTGCCGGAAGGACCAGAAAAATTCACGTCAAGCAGCCAGCCCATCAGTATGATAATTGCCACCTCCAGCCCCCACGAGAGCCGATGCCGAAGTGTCATTCCTGTTTGCCTGAAAGAGAACCCCCCCCCCCCATGCCCAACTCCGTCCTTCAACCAGGGTGAGCATCGCTGTCGCACTCCACTTTCCTCTTGCTGCTTGTTTGCATGAGCAATCCACAGTTAAAATGAATAATTAAAGTGCAACTTAAATTGGTATTAACCTGGGTGACTCCTTTGACAAGGGTTGGTTGCTTTCAGGTAACAGAAAGTTACGGTTTGCCCAGGAATTTTGGATTTCAGAAGGACCAAGTAGCTCCATGCAGCTCAGAGGGAACTTGCTTTTTGGTGGAAAGAAACTTCTCTAAAATAAAAGATACTTCTCTAAAATACAGCTCCAGTACCAGCTTCTCCCAGCTGATGTCACCCTGACAATGAATTCAAGCACGCCAGACGGAAAAGCTGTGCTCTTGACAAGATCTAACGGTGCTCCTGAAGGGAGAGGACGCTCATCCTGGGGCGTTAGGACAGCAATGTATCGACGCTTATGGGGGAGCTGAAAGCTCAGCGTGGGCACCAGTGGGCAGCTGCTGCAGCTGTGCCAGCAGAAACAGCATGGGGCATTTCCAAGGTGATGGGACCACTGACTGTGCCCACCTGCACTCACTTGCCCCTCGAGTTGCAGTGCTGCAGCCTGGCCTCCACCGTGGCAGGGCTGGGGCTGGATGGAGGATGTCACCCAGCAGCCTGGTAGCCCACATCCTCCCTGTGAGAAACAGGAGCTTGCATAAGGAAGAGGTGGTGATGGCAGCCTGACATCTTCCTGCAGGGCAAGTTTGTTCCACCTAGCTAAGGTTAGCATGTCTCAGGCCAGGCAAGGGCCACCATTGTGGATTTGGGGGGGCTCTGCTTTGCCCCACTCTGGTGTCCCAAGCCCCCAAGGGCTGGGACTGATCTGCCCTTGGGCTGGTTCAGGTCTGGTCCCCAAAGCCACCAGGGATGGGGCTGAACCAGTATGTGACCAGTCTCAGCAGAAAATGATAAGCAAGGCTGTTTGTTTGCATGTCGAGGCAAGGAACAACGCAGGGGTGGCATGTGATCACTACAGGTTATGTGGCAGCTCGGTTCTTGTCCAGATCTCAGTGGAGTCATTAGGTATTTGTATCCCAACTACACCAGTGCCAGCCAAGAAACACATGGATAATGATGTCAGGGGTGTGGGGAAAATTAAATCCAGAAAAGACATTAACAATGAACATGCTCCGAGGCTGTGCACGTAACTTGGTCATATTTCACATCAGAACAAAGGCCAGAAGAAATCTAAGGAGATAACCTGCAAATGTACAAAGGAGCATTTGAAAAAAAAAAAAAAGGAAAGTGAGTGAAAAAGATTTATAAAATCAAAAGCAGGGGAGTAATTAAAAATGGGTAGGCTTAGTAGTACATTGGTTGTAAGCACAGCATAACAGATTACCAAGCAATGGCAAGTGGTAGGATGTTAAAAAAGGGAAAAAAGACTTCATCTTCCATAACTGTCATCAAAACCCCCTCTTACGCTACCAAAATAAGACCGTATCACATGGCCAAATTCTCTGTTGAACACAGTCTCTTTTTTTTTCTTTCCCCCCCGTGAAAAGGTGTGTTTGTTAATAACCTAACTGGGTGTCTCAGGGCTTCTGGTCTGAATTTGCCAGGAGCCTGGCACAACTGCCCTGAGAAGTATGAACCGCTCACTGGCTTTTATTGGATTTTTATATTTCTTTTAATGCTGCTTCTCAGCATTTTGTCACCGAGTCCAGCAGTGAGGTGCAGCTTAACCCTGCTGAAGCTGCCTGGTTGGGTTGCACCTCCCCAGGTGATTGCACATCCTTCCTCCTTCTCTTCCCCACCACCTGCAGCTGCTGGCTGTTGGCAGAGAGCTTCTGCCCTCCTCACTGCAGACAAGACGTATTCTGGGGCAGCAGGCAGCAGGAGCAATGAATCAGCTGGAAATGGTTATTTTCCAGCTCAGGCTTTTTGGAAGCATATGAAAATTACCCCCATTCTTTCTAAGCAAGCACTCTGTTGTCTGCTGTGACACACCCTGGAGATGGTTCGTCATGGTTTCTGAGCTTTGAGCTGAATTAGAGTGAGGATGGTTAGCTGAAGTAAGATTAAAATCCCAACACTTCTCTCTTCCCGGGGGCAGACGTGTCAGGCAGCAGCGTTCATACCAGCAAAACCACTGCAGACAGGAGTGCTGTCCCTCTCTTCACATATGATACAGGGATGCATCAACAACACTCTTCTCTCCATGATACCGATTTTGTCGCTGGTGTGTTCAGTGCTGTGCTTGAAGCGCTTCAACCCAAGTAATGCAGAGGGGGGAGAAGAAGGAAAAACCAAAAAGCAGCGGTGAAGCTATCGGGTCTGCATGCCTCCGGTGTTACAAAACTCTGCTAAGATGCTATTTGCCAGGAGGTTTCCCAGTGACAGTGGGTGTTGCTGCAGCTTTCTCGCTCTTAACCTTGGGTTGTTCTCTCAGTTGTCTCTTGCTGGTGAAATCCTGGGCGCATGTGCCCGACAAGATGGATGGAGGGTATATGTTCTCTTAAGTGCATATACAAATTGTAGGGAAATGAATAGAAGGCTGCAGTATCAATAACTTGAATTTGAATTAAATAATTAGAATGTCATCTTTAAAATTCCTACTCACTTGTGCTTAATTCTGGCTTCCTAATGAGCTGTTTCTAAAGATTTATGAGCTTTTTACCTCTAGCTTCACAAGCAGAGACATTTTTATTAAAGAATCATTTCCGTGACGCCACTGCACAGCGCAGGGGTTCAGCGCCCAGGAACGGGAAGCCATGGGAGAAGCAGGGCAGCTTCTCTGGGGCTGCAGCTCACCCAGACGAAGAGACCTGGCCTGGCTGGCCAGCAGCTCGGCTGGGCTGCACCCCTTTTCCTGAGTGAGGTGAGGCCCTTGTAAAGCTCACAGGCACAGCACTCAACCTCCATCAGCCATTTTGTGCAGGGGGACACAACTGAAGAGGAGCTACTGCCAATTCCCTGCTCTGCCCTTTTGCGAGCAGCCGGCCTGCCCACAGCCACAGAGGTGAGCGGGAGAGCGGGCACCTCTGGCTTGTGCAGGGGGCATCCCCAAGCCTTGTTTCTCCCCATCACAGACAGTGGAGGAGAGTACTGGTTCAAAGGGTAATCATTTAGGTGACCCTCATTGCCCCCACCCGGACTTTATGCTTGCTGTGTTAAATAAGGGGTATGTCTGGGCTGCAGCGTGTGGGCTGCGCGCTCCTGAGGCAGCAGGATCTGACCTGGAGTCCTGGCTGGGAAAGCGATACCAGAGGCCGAACGGAGCTGGCAGCAGTGCACGACAGAAGCTTTCTGAAAAATGGTTTTGTTAAAAATTCTGTGCTTCACAGGAAGGTAAGCCACAGCAAGCAACTCATCCAGCTTAAAAAGGTGTCGGGTTTTGATGTTTGGGCAGGTATGAGAAAAAACAGGATTTTACATGTGTGAAAACCTACGTAGCAATTCCATGTGGCATAATATATGATTATGTATACCTAATAATTACATCGAACAGATGAATTATTGGAAACAGCCCTCAAAACAGTTCTGCAATCCTATTAATGTCGTGTTGCCACAACCTGTTGTATGGACTTGGCGGTGACGATTGCATGGGAGAGAAACATATTCCTGCACATGCCAAGGGCCAGGCCCCACTCAGCTCAGGATTGCCACTGGGAGCCATGTCCATGGGATCAACCCCTAAGAAGCTGAAGCTGTGGTATGCTCTCAGCCCTTATCCCTGATCCCTAAAAGGTTCCTCTGTCAGTTTGCTGGAAGTGCAGTTCGTAAAGAGGAATGGAGGATCAGCCAGCATGGTTACGTGTCACTAGTGTGTGCGATACGCAGCTGCCCCCATCTCCTGCATGCCAGCAGCTGCTAAAATTACACTCGGGCTCCAATAACTGGCCCAGTGATGTCGCTACACAATGGGAGGGGATCCTTCTCGCCTCTAGTTTCATGAGAAGTGGTAGGTGGCTCATCTCAGTGTGTTGGCACAGAGTCCTGCTCACGTTGTCTTAGAGGGTGCCATGCTGTTGCATGTATGGTGATCGGCAGGAAAAAAACATCCTTCTCCCCTCAGATGCTTTCTCTTCTCTCTTTTTCTTTTTTTTTTTCCATTTTAAACTCAGGCTAATTTTTGTTGTTATGAAATGTCACCGTGATGATGTCAGAACCTATAATTCAGTAGCCGGTGGCAGCCACTTGTTTCATTCAGAGTTGGAGCAGGAGGTTGGGTTAGTGGATGCCTAGAGAGAAGTTAAAATGGGATAGCTATTTGCAGAGATTGATTCACTGAAGTGCCTCAGTAAGCAGTAATTTAGAGACACAGGAGTCCCACATTTTGTAACCATTGTGGTTTAAGGAGATAGAAGGTCCCCTCCTTCCTTCAACCACCACATTAGTCTTCTATTCTGTTAAAACTATGATATTTTTCATTTTCAGTGGCTTCCTACTGGTACCTGCAATCACGCTGAACCCCAAGATAGCACATCATGGATTTTCAAGAATCCACTTTTGAGACAGGCAAGGCCAACAAACCCAAACAGATGACTGTGTGCATTACTTACAGTGCTGCTTTCTGTTTGGCTCATGTCAGCAGTCTGCTCCAGGCTCCAATGTCAAGCAACACTGACAGGCTGAGGCCATGCGTGAAGGCAGCATGGGACAGCAAAACTGATACTCAGACAAGTTCTCACAGCATCTGTAGGTTCGAGCAGCTTGTGTCAAGGTGAAGCTTATTCCCCTCCAGCTCCAACTGGGTAGAGGCAGACACTGTGGCAGCAAAGTGGTTCGAAACACTGGTGCTGTAGTCACAGGGAGCTAACAGATCCTTGTGATGCTGCTTGGGTTCGGGTGGGGTTTTTTTTCACATGTGGTGACATGCAGGTATAAATCCCTACCCTACTCAGCCCTGAAACAGGAGGCAATATACAATGCTATTCTATTGTCCCACACGTTACTATTTCTGACAAGTCTGATGCATGGGCAGAAGCCAGCAAGCCCCCCAAGCCTTTCTTGAGCTTTCCATGACCATACCCTGCATATGCCAAAAGGGGAAACGCAAGCACTTTGTCTTAGCATCCTACTGCCGTATGCCTGAGCAGGGCCTGCTTGGCAAAACCTTTGCTCCTGGTACCTCTTAAAGACATTGGGATAGCCTTAGCCCTTCGTTTTTTTGCCTGAAGTGTATAAAGAAGGCTGGAGGCATAATGAAATATTCTTCTACATGCACGAGCTGCCATGTACTTACTATGCTGCGATAACTGGTTTGAAATTTGTTTATGCTGTTGAAAAGAAAGATACAAGTGGTTTAGATGTAAAGGTGTGTAACCAAGATTAATCAAGCATTGGCTGAATAACGCTGAAAAGACTGTGTAAATCATGAGAAAGCAGGACGATAAATACAGGTTGCCAAAGACATTACTCCTGAAAGCATTTCCTCTGCCTGGAATAAGAGAGCCCTGCAACGCTCACAATGTGTGGCCGGGGAGCATTCCCACAGGCTGCAAACCCAGGAGGTTCTGAGCCAGAGCTGAGGCAAACGGGTGAAGTGACCCTCAGCCCAAGGAGGGACCCTGCATCTGGGTGGTGCAGATGGCCTTGGGCTGCTTGCGTGACGGGGAGCACAGCGAAGGCTGTGTCCTGCCATCAGGAGTTGCTCAGGCGTATGTCTCCGCCGCACTGGCAGGCACGCAGGAATATGGAAGATGTCAGGAGTGCTTGTTCATATCTGCCTTCCATTACCAGCATCGAGGCAAGAAAACCAGTGGGTTGGTATGGTCAATAAGGGGACACCATCAGGAGTCTTTCAGCCACGGCAGTCCACGGGTGACTTCCCTTGTCCTATTTCTTGTCTCTCTTTTCCCCTCTCTGATGCGAAACTCGGCGGCTACACCGGTGGTGACCCTGACAGTGCTCAAACGAGCCTTAGCTTGAGCTCTGAATTCTCATTTAAACCCCTGCTGGCAGGACACATGGGATTCCATGGAAGGTATCAGCGAGTTGTTAGTGCAAACAGCAGTCTCCAGCCAGTGCTGGTTTGATTAATAAACCTGTAATACAGCTGGTCACAGCTGCTGCTTTCTGGTCAGGAAAAGGCCCACTCAAGATTGGAAAATCAACGCTGCACTGTGACAGGTCAAGGACTGCCACGAGAGGAAATTAATGCCTGATGCTAATGCAGCCACTTGTCTCCCTGTGTTTGTGACCTCCAAAGTCCTCTGCAGTTATTCAGATGCAGTGCAATTTTTTCTTAAGTGTGTGTTTTAAATTCAAGTGGGTATTATGGGCTTCCTGTGAAACGGATGGATTCCACATGCACGCTTGTCTGTGGAAACATCTGAAGTGTAAAAGGGTCTGTTAAATAAACCTCATTATACATCTGTCTGGTTGAATTTATTCAGCCTTTATAGAGACCAAGAGACATCCTATACTGCATTTTTCTGGGTTAGAGGATAAAAGGACACGAACAAAAAAGGAAAGAAGAAACTTTTCCATGTCAGCATCAATGCTGGCAGAGCTTTCTGTTAGCTTTAGGTTTTCACTAATAGAAATTTTATTCTCTGAAAAAAATACATGGGTTTGGGCTTGTCTGTCTTTCCCACTGACATCTTTGTGGACCAGAATTCTTTTTTTGTTTGGGCGCTTTTTTTTTTCCAAAAATGGAAATATTTTGCCCTAAAAACCTCCATCCAGACTTCTCAATGGATAAAAAGGCGTTTCCCACCTACATGGATCATTGCCAGAGAAGGGAAACTATCTTGAGCCCAACCTTCCTGTCCCTCAAACGACTCCTCAGCAGCCAGGATGGAAAGGACACTGCTGATTCAAAATGCAGAGGCAGATCAAAGTGTGGGCAAAACTGAATGTCGTTGTCCAGAGGACAAGAAGATCCTGCTCCTTGCAGCAGCACCTTTCAGTGGGACCTGTGCTGTAGCTGCTCAGCTGCTCGTTGCACTGCCCATGCCAAGAGCTGTGCCTGATGGCCTTGTCTTTAGAATTTCCTAAGTGGATTTGGTCTAAACAAGAACAGCAGGTGGTTCCGAGAGATGGCAAATCTGATCGTGGGACAAGAGCGCAGCAAGAGGCAGGGGAGGTTTGCCCCATGCCTGAGCAGGCTGGGATGTATTTCAAACACGCACGTAACAGGTGGAAGTCTTGGGGTGCAGGGTCTGGGGTCTGGGACCTCCTTCTCCAGTGCAGCTCAGGAAAGTTCACTTTGTCCCATTCTGTTGCACTTGGCTGGAAGAATAACAAAAAAAAATATCCTCCCATCCTTCCCAGAGGATGACAATGCCTGATACTGCATCCACAGTGTATTAGAAGCAACGGATACCAGGGAGGTATTTTCTGAAGCTTATTCTTTGATGGGAATTTTTTTCTTTCCAATCTGGACAAATACATCCTTTTGGAAACAACCATCGGGCCTGAAATGCATGCCACCACAGTCTGACACAGCAAGAAAAGAAAACATTATTTTTTGTCTTTCGTTGTTTCACTGCCATATGATTGTGCAAAGAAGGTCAGAAACAGCACTCACATAGGCCTAGAAACAAATTTTCCTGCCTCCCTCAGCCCTTCGCTCCGTCTGCTGGGCCTTATTTCCAACTTAGTTATATTTTTAACACCTCTTAGGGTGCTCTATGGTGTAGGTAAACAGTATGATAAAACCCTACTAAACCCAAATTTGGTCTGAGTATCCTGCCAGTGCCATTCCCCATGTGGAGGACCCGTGTGGCTCAGCACCCTACCTCATGCCAAGGCGAACCCCTCTGTTAAATTAGCTACCAGGGGACAACCTACAGTCGTTTGGCCTCAGCATAGCTATGCTGGTGTTTTCGCTGTCTGTGGAAGCCTCCTGCCACGTGCACAATTACACATGCCCAGTGGATGCTACCTGTACACTCTGTGTTCAGCCTGCTGCTCTTGCGCCTTCTGACATCTCTCTGGCAAGGAACAGCCATCCCAAAAACTTGTTTTGGACTCATCTTTGAAATGTTTTCATTGGCCCAGGAGATGCTGCCAGGGCAAAGGAAGGGGTATTGCACAGGGAAATATCCCAGAAGTTTGGGATGGAATTGGGAAGTGCAACATAAAACAGGGAAAGCTGCAGCCTGTGCCACCACCCAGGGGACATTTTCCCAGTGAGGTCAGGGTACATCCCTTGGGGGGCATGTTTGCTGCACCCAGAGAGAGTGCCCAGGGCTGTGCAGCCCTGAAAGCACTGAGGTGAGAGGATGATGAGGAGGAGAAGGTGCTCCAGGTTCCTGAGCAGGGATCCCCAGGAGAGACCAAGGTGGAGGAGCTATCCACACTGCAACCATGGAGGACCATGTGCTGGAGCAGGTGGATGTTTTCTGAAGGACTGCAGCCCATGGAGAGCTCACACTGGAGCAGGGGAAGAGTGCAAAGGAAGGAGCAGCAGAGAGGAGCTATTACAGACTGACCACAATCCCTATTCCCCATCCCCCTGCACCACTAAGGGTGGGGAAAGAAGGCAGAAGAGCTGAGTTTGAAGGAATGAAGAGGGGAAGAAAAAGGGTAAAAGGGAAGGTGCTCAAATTCTTGTCTTTGTTTCTCACCATCCAACTGTATTTTAATTATAAATCAAATTAGTGCTTGCCTATGATGGTAAGTGATCTCCCTGTCTTTTTCATGTCCATGAGCTTTTTCGTCTTACTTTATTCCCTGTCTTCTTGAGAAGGAGAATGAGAGCGCTGCTGGGTGGGTGTCTGACAGCTAGTCAAGGTCAACCCACCAGATCCCCATTCCTCCCCTTGCCCTTTTTTTTGGTGGAGCTCTCTGTCCTTTGGAGGGCCAACCAGTTTGGCAGCTCTGTGGGTAACGACTTGCCAGGAAGGAGCACACACAGACCTTTAAAGAGCATCAGTGTCCTTCTCACACAGCCCATAAATCACTATCCCCTGCCTGGGCTCCCCATGCTGTGGCTATCTGGGGGGGCACGCAGCACCTTGTAACAGCTGCCAGCGGCAGTCCCTGCTGTGTGTCTCTATTTTGTTGGAAGTGTGTTATCTCTCCTGAGCAGCTCAGTGGAGTCTCCATGTTCAGGTGCTCCCTGCTTGCCCAACAGACTCTATTAGTCCTCTGCAGGTGTGTTCTCACACCATCTCATGGTGAGTCATCTTGATGCTGGGAGCAGTGAAACTTACCATGCGTTGCTCCCCGCGGGTTTTCCTTGACATGCTGCCTTTCTTTAGTGGGAGAATTGCACAGTGCCCCCCGGGGTAACAGCCTGAGTGTACTTCTTCTCAATTCCCTTTCTTAAAAAATAAAACCAATCTGCCTTAAAGAGCTCTGTTAGCTTGAGGACACTGCACCTACCCCTCTACCCCCCGCCCCACTCCAGATGAGAGTAACAGGATGACAGGTACACCTTGCCTGCCACCAGCAGTCCAAAGAAGTCTCAAGAGACAGAAAACACCTCTGCCTTGTGCAAAGGAAATTCCCCTCCGCATTTTACTTATTTTCTTTTTTTTTTTGCAGGTGGAGGTTCCTGTGGGCTCCCTGTGGGGATGACTAGGGTGGCACAGTGCTGCCTGGGCCTTGCTAGTGCACCCAGGTACCCAGCCTACCGGCTGCAGCAGAGGCAGCAATGTCCATCTGACCTCAGATCTCCCCTCAATGCATGACGCATGAAGACTAATCTACTGTGCCAGTGCTTTCTACTAAAGACAGCCTGGGATCTGCCCTCCACACCAAGCAGCCTGCCTTTTCTATGGTGAAGCAGAGGAGCCACAATGGCATGTTTCAGTAGCCATGGCAAACCACGGTCCTGTGTGAGCAGAGCCACACCTCCCTGCTCTGGGTACCATACTCTGCCACCTGCCTCCTCCCTCCTGGCCCCAGATGCGGAGAGTTTTTGTAACACCATGTAAGGTGTTACTAGATATACACCTTAACACTAGAGATACACCTTAACAATCGCTTTAACAATCGCCGACAGAACCATAACCCCCCTCTCTTTCTTCTCTAACCCCCTCTTTCCTCTCTCTTAATCACCATAAAACCTCATTCCTGTGCCACCACGCAACAAAGTGAATTCCACCTGTCAGGAATGGATATATACCTTAAAGTTTATCTTAAAGTGGCTTATCTTGAAGCACGTAAGGTGTGGCTATGCCAAGGACTTAATGATGATGAAGGGAGATAACACTCATGTCAAAAGAGAGCGTTCTGCCATCAAAAAGAGGGAAGACATCAGGGGACAGAAGACATGAAGACATGGAGACTTCACATGAACGTTCCCCCACTGGACCCAGAGACACTGAAGCATGCTCTCCCATTGGACCTGAGGTCATCAGACTGACAGGACGCCGTAGCTCCATGGTGGTAGATATTGCAACCTCTCTCTCCCTCTTTCCTCTCTCCTCTCTTTCTCTTTCCACTCTTTTCTCTTTCTTCCCCTCCCAGCCGCCTCCCCCTACCCCCCGCCCTTCCCCCCTTCTCGTGCACATTTGTTGTGGGCCAAAAAAAGTGACCTGAACCTTGACTCCATTTTGAGTCTTAATTCTGTTCCCAAGAATTGCCAAGACCTGGTCATGATAAAACACCTAATTGGACATCACTCAGGGGTTAAGCCCAGCCGCCCCCAGCCACCCAGGGTGATCTGAGGTCAGTTGGAACGCAAGGGGGTTTAGCCTCTGCCAAATTAGTCTATCTGGTTGTGGATCGTGACACACCGCATGACCCGGCTGAAAAAGCAATTCGGAAGGGGGTGTTATGAAAAGTGCTGAGAGAAAAGGCATGCACAAACATCTCCTGCCTCCCCTGGGCAGTTGCAGCAGGGGCTCTGTCTCCCTGTGGGATGGAGCTGTAGCTGGGCAGGCAGCCACTTTCACGCTGGAGAAGCTCACACCTCCCAGGGCTGGGAAAGAGTGGCTGGGTCCTAGTTTGAAGTAGAGAGACAATACAGCACCAAGGTTGTGGTAAGTTCCCCGTCAGTGTCCTCACAGCACAGCTCTTCCTGGCAAGGCAAGCAGACACGTCAAGGCTCTCTCTGGAGACACAGTGTAAGGCCTCCCTTTTTTTTCCTTGCACACACTTAATCACTTAATTCCAGTGTTACACTAATGACAGCTGTCACTTGTTTTTCCCCGGGGTTTTATATCAGCATCATAAAAGCCACAAAAGAAATAAAGTAAACCTCAGGGGCTATCAGGGCCTCCTGGTAAGCCGGGGAGAAGCGGGTGCTGGCTGTATGGCCATGGAGCTCAGCGTGGAGGAAAGTGAGGGGAAACTGCAGGACAAAGGAGAGGGGAGAACAGCCCTGCTTAACCTCTGCCTTCTTCCTCCCAGGAAAGCTCTAAGAAAATATGCTGTGTTAAGTCATAGGATTTGGTTACAGGTTTTCAAAGTGAGTTTCTCAGTAGTGATCAAGTATTAACTTTTAAAATTTTTTTTCCTCAGAGAGAGATTACAGATAGTCCAACAAGCCTGTTTTGATGCCCACCTCTGACCATGCAGTGGTGTCTAAGCCCACAGCTCCAGCATCCTTAAGGATGGACCAGCTAATGTCTTCTTGTGGAGACAAGGAAGAGAGGGAAATCTGAGAGACCAGTGAGGAATTAATCGTCTGCAGGCTTCTTGAGCCTGCTCCTCCTTCCCTGACGTTTCCAGCGTCCCCATTTCCTCTCAGGGTCAGAAAGCCTCAGCTGACAACTCCAATGGGTAAAGCCCAAAAGGGAAGATAGCTCCTGGCTGTTGCCTGGTAACTGCAGGGGTAGCATCCCACTCTTTTGACAGCACCAGCAAAAAGACTTGTGGCCATCAAAAAAGAGCAAGTCACTTTTTTCATGTTCTTTCTGGAAAGCTGTCTTAGTCCTGGTGACTGCGAAACTCATGAGAGCATGGATGGTCCTAACTGGGATTGGAATGCCACAGTACCTTAATGATGGTATGAAAGTGGTAACCCCATATTCAAAGGCCCTGTAGAGTGAGAAGGCACTTGCTGCTGGGAAAAGAGCAAGTACACATAGAAACACAGGTATTGGTCAAAAATGACACTATAGGTGGCCACATCACGCGTGTGGGTGCTCAACAGGAGGGGCGCAAGGAAAGAAGCAAGGTCTGCCCTGCCACATCCCTAATGGTTACTTGAAGACTATTTTGTTAATCTCTGGTCTCACAAACCCCATTTGCAATTGTTGCATTCAGCAGCTGGCCCCACACCTTCAGTGCTACTGAGGGTGTCGGCTGGCTTGCACCCTCCCAGAGATCCCCACCTTGCACCCATCCACCTGACAGAAGTCAGCCCTCCTCACCACTGTGCAGTGGCCGGGTGATCCAGGCCTCAGCAGCTCACTTGTCCTTCTCCCCCGCTCTGTATCGTCACCCCTCGGGAATGCACATCCTGGCTGCTGTGGTGACAGACCAAGGCAGTGGGGCATGGACTGGACCTGCATAGAGGGGCAAAGCAAACCCTTAGCTCAGCAATGTCCCAGGCGTGTCACCCTGTGGCAGCGTTCGGTACGCTCTTCTGCCTCCCTCGCTGCCCGCACCGCTTGCTTTAAATTTGCTCACTGAAGGGAACACCGGCCATGTGTGCCCCTAACCTCTCCCTGGCCTGAGTTCATTCCACGTCAGCACTGTGCCATTATCCTTCCTGTTCCAAAACTGCCATCATTTGAATTTTCATATCAATTTTCTCATGCACATAGGGCAGGCAAAGGGAGCAGGAAAGTGACCCTGCCAGAGATCCCTACTGACAGCCCATCTGAAATATTAGCCCCAGTGCTTCTCCAGCGCTCGCTGGCTGCCCAAGGCCCCAGGGGGGACCGGGATTCGCAGTGTAATTAAGCAGCTCCTGAGGTGACCAGCGCCACAGAAGCTCCCAGGGGTGTAAATGCCTCTCACTTTCTGCAGCCACATGGAAAAGTGCTTTCCCCACACCCCCACCCCATTTCCCTGAAGATTATATGAAAGGTGACAAATGCCCTCCCGAGTCAGCCTAATGGGCCATCTCGGCTGCTGGATGTCTTAACTCTGACAGTGCCAGCAGGAGATGCCACTTAAAGTGAGCATGTGAGCCCAGCTACCAGTGGCAGGCCTTCCGCCTCACCCTTCCCATATCCCCAGGCACTGCGTTAGATATCTCAGGGGATATTGCCCTCGCATGGTCCCTTTGGTATTTATGGACCTGCTGTTGATAAATTTTTCTAGCCCCTTTTTTGGATCTGATGATCCCCACCCTTGAGCTCCTGAGGCTGCGAGTGCAAGCTGACTGCCTGCAGTGTGAGGACGCAATTATGGAAGTGCTTTTCCCTGTCTGGAACCCACGGCTCCTGAGGCTCAGCAGGTGCCCTCACACTCTGGCTGTGGTGGATAACAGCTCTGTATCCAGCATCATGACTTCATAAACCTTGGGTCACACCCCCACACACCTCGCCCCCCCCTCCCCGGCCAAAGGCCTCTCCAAATGATGGTTTCTTTGCTTTTTCAAAGCTGTTGAGGAGCTCTTTATATTCCATATGATGGGGAAGGGTGTTGGCTTGTTAGTGTTAGGAAGAGATTCTGTCACTAATGTGTGGGATGTGCAAATGTGTTTTTAGGAGGTTAAAAATAGTCTCCTGAAATGCTGATATCTTAACTTTTGCATATTACCACTTTTTTTTTTTTTCTTTTAGTCTTTTTATCTTTTGGTCTGTCTCCTTACTGAGGTTTCCATAAGTTGTCACATGCGACTATTTCTTGTTTGGTTCCATATTAATGTTGAATACCTGTGCATTCGGCTAAAGCTCTTCCTCTAATGAACTGGGCAGCACAATGTGAATGGTTTTGACAGCCTTTATTTTCCAGCTGTGTTCCCATCTGCTCAAATGAGACTGGAACTTCTCCCTGCCCCTCTCTTTCCCCACCTATCACACGTTAAGTGTAGGGTTTGCTTGTGGCTCATTTGAGGACAGGTACCAGCAGGCACAATCGTTTTGTAGTACATGGCAAAATTGTTGCAGATCATCAGCTAGCTGGGGTGTCTTGGGAACTGCGAGTCACTCTCCCTGGTTTCTCCTCCACTGCTGTTTCTCCCTACAAAGCTACAGTCAGGTTACCTGGGAAGGAGGAAGACCTCTCCTGGCACCTCCAGCTGTACATTGAGAGTCAGCTTGAACCCTCAGTTTTTTGTTTTGATTGCATCTTCTTCTTGCCCTAACATTTTATAGCTTTACACCACTTCGCACCTATTCCACAAAAGCCAGAACTTCTCTTCCCACCCTTCTAAAACACAGCTGCTATTTAGTTACGACAGAGTTATTTCTGAGGGAGCCAAAGCCTGTGATGCACCCTGCCTGCAGACAGCTAATCAGAGATCCTCCTGCATGGGAAAGTTTTATATCTTATCTCCTCTGCAGCACCCAGCCGTGAACCGGGGCAGGGGGCCTCTCCAGTCTGCCTTCCCCAGCTCACCTCAGCAGCTCTATCTCCTCGCCCACGGAGTGAGCGTAGGACGGCTGGCCTCCTTAAATTCACCCCCCAAACCTTGCGTGCTACTGTTTCTCCTCCGGTGTGACAAGCAGCTTCCACACACTAGCTGTCTCACCAGGCCTCTGCAGGCACAGAGGTGGAGATGGGGCCTCACAGTCAGAATGGAGAACAGGGAAATGTTGCAGCTTAGCACCAGCAGACATTCATTGTCTAGTGGAGCTTCCTGAAGCTTTCAAGCAACATGCTTGCTGGCCAGCAAAAGGCTTGAACGGGTGCCTGTGGGTGCTTTCTTCTGCCCTGGAACCGGGCTCCCCCATCAGTGAGTTTTCCTACTGTGGTTCCTTTCTGGCCAACTGCTGAATGAGTAATGACTGTTTGCCGGTGTTTTACACAGCCTCTGCTTTCGCTAGCTAATTCGGTACTCTGGCTCCCAATCTCAAACCAGAGTCCTTAAAGAGCTAGTGACCCTTTTGGTTAGCACCTTGAATTACCCCACTCCTGCCTCATTTTAAGTGTCTGTCTTGTAGCTGTGGGTAACACTTGCGAGTGGGTCCCTAAGATCCATGATGGCCAACGGAGAGGCCACTTGGAAGCAGATGCCTACACTGCAAACACATAGGAGGGAGCAAGAGGAACCCAGAGTCCAGACAGAGTTAACTTTCTCCAATTCGGGCCAAGTTTATAATTCCTTGACTAGGATTTTTATCATTATTTGTACTGCCACTAGAGGTGTTTGTAACACCTACAACCCCCCATCCTACCATGCTGACTGTCTCCTCTCTCATTTCAGTCACTGGTGATCTCATTTAGCATGTCATTCCTGTGACCAAGCATGTACATTTTGGGTTGGTGAGTCATTTATTTGACTCCACTGACTGACTTTCTGCTGCTGCCTATAATGCATGACATAAAGCACTGAGGCACTGGCAGGCTGCAGAGCCTGGAGTCGTATGGCTGGGGTAGCAGCAGGGAGTCTTAATGCAGCTTCTGTGTTTTGGTGGTGTGTCTGATGAATTCAAAGGTTGACCCTGTACTCTTGTTAGATGGGGCAGGTAGTTGCCATGAGCAAACTCAGGGCAGCCCAAAGGGTAAAAGCAAATAAATAAATAGATCTGTAATTACTTGTCAGGCAAAAGCAAATCTGCTGAGCTCACTTGGGTTCAACTACTTTTAGCTTGTTCTAGATTCAAGACGGGAATAGCTGAGAGAAAAAATAAAATCACTTGGCATCTTGAGTGTAGCGCTCACATTTCTCACCGAGTGGGAAGGAAGGATGGAAAGGGAGGGGAGGGAAGACAGGATAGACTGATTGTGTCTCACACCTGAAAAAGAGAAGCTGTGTTGCCTCTAGTGGTTTGGTTAGGAGCTATGATAGGGGGGGGATTTGAAACAACCTCCCTGAGAACCTCCATGTGTCCTCCTGGCAGGATTTGTTTCTCAGAGGGGTTTTGGTATATGCAGGATAGATCCCTTTCAGAGGGCACGAATCCATAGGGTCTGTTTCAAGTGAGCACCCATGCCTGTTGGGGATGTAAGGGCCCACGTCACAGAGGGCTAGGGAAGGTGTAATCTAGGTAACCATGCTTGTAGGTCGAGGGTTACTCAGAAATGAGAGTAGAGTAAGCAAATCTTACAGGAGAATGGAGGAAGGCAAGAATAAACCTTCTCTGAGGAAAGGGAATGGAGAAAGAAGACAGAGAGAAACCAGGACTCTTTTTGCATTGACATTGCATTCACTACAATGACAGAAGCATCAGTGATGAAGCATGTTCCCCACCCTTCTCATACAATACACTTCTAGTGACCTGTGTGTGTGTGTAGCCCTTGTCAAAGATGTGCTAGACACCATGGGAGGACTGTCACCCTGCCAGTCACATAGGGCTTTCCTGACAGCAAGAAACAGCCATTAAATTTTCATCATGCACATGGTGAGAGTTTGAAAAGAAAGATGCCTATTGAATCCAAGCCTGGAAATGATGTCATGCATGAAGTGAGTCCTTCTGCAGGGCTGTCCAGATACATGTTGTGAAGATCCCTTGGCAGTCCCTTTAGCCCTTCTAAAAAGTCCCTTCCCAGCTTCCTTGTAGGCCTCCTTCAGGTACTGGAAGGCTGCTATATGGTCTCCCCTGAACCTTCTCCGGGCTGAACAAGCCCAAATCTCTCAGCCTGTCTTCGTAGGAGAGGTGCTCCAACCCTCCAGTTATCGTCGTGTCCCTCCTCTGGACCCGTTCCAGTAGCTCCATGTCCTACTTAAGTTGGGGACTCCAGAACTGGACACAGTACTCCAGGTGGGGTCTTACGAGAGAGGAGTAGAGGGTCAGAATCACCTCCCTCGACCTGCTGGCCACTCTCCTGCTGGATCTTCACAGTACCACAGCAGGATTAGACCCCTCACCCTGCAGCCCCTTGGAGGTCACACTGTCTAAACATGAGCAGGGATGCAGGTGGAAAATGCCCCTCAGGAGCAGCACAAGGAAAGACAGAAATAGGAGTTTTCTGGCATGAAGACTTCACAGGGAGATGATGTGTGTACAAACTGGTGTGGGCAGTGAGACAGCCAAAAGGACAGCACAGTACTTTCTAGAAGGGGTGGCAAGTGAGGAAGGCAGGGTTTGGGGGGCTTCTGAAAGCAATAGACTGTATGTGCAGTGGAATTGTTTAACCCTGGAGCCTGGATTATAGGTACTTTGAAATAAGCACCTTGAACTTGGGTCGTAATGGGGACATGAGACGCCTCAGGACCAAATGCTTTGATCAGCAGATCCACACTTATTACACTGCATTAATTGCTAAGGTAGGCTGAGCCAGATGTCACAGCAGCTTTCTCTTCATCAAAAGCAGCAGCAGCATGAAGTTTCCTATGCATCTCAGCACTCATTTCCTGCAGATCAGCTTTTGTATTTCACGGTTCCCCTGCTCTCTTTCCCGGCTGCTTGAACAGCTCTGTCCCATTCAGCCCGAGAGGAGCTTGGAGTTCTTTTGCAGCACCCACACCCCTGCGCTCCCTGCTCCCACGAGGCCCTGCGCTGAATGCTCCAGAGATAGAAGCACTATAAAAGAAAGAAATATGGCATGTGTACAGAGACAATACCTTACCTGCTTTTAAACTAATTAGGAACTTTGCTGAGAGATGAGAAGAGGCTAACAGTGCTTATTGAGGGCTAATTATTTATTATGGAAGAAACACCGATTTTGGACTGGAGTTTCCTTCAGCTAAGGGCCATCAAAGCAAATTTTCTTTAAAAAAATAAATTAAAAAAAAAGATACTTTCTAAAAGTTTACAGCCTTTGCACTCTGCAGCCAGGTTGGAGGAAAATAGAGCAGACTTGTAAACAATCCAGTTTCGTGTTAATGGAGTCAGAGTGTGTTCTTGAGTTGTGTAATAGTCTGCAGCGCTATAAAACTGAAGGAAACATTATGTGGTAGCAAAATGTCGAGGGCTTTACTGTGTACATTTACAGAGTAGTTTAGTCCTAAGCATATGGAGCCATTTAAAATGCCATTCAGCTAACGTTGACTTGCCTACATGGTGTGTGTATTTAGTGTTTATTGTAATTATAGGCTCGCAGAGATACATATACAGGAGTGTGCTCTTAATGCAGCTGGCTGTGCGATAGAGGCCTGTTTCTATTATGGCCTTTAACTTACAACATTTCCCGAGTTCTGTATTTAAATTTGAACTTTTAAATATAAAAGTCTAAGTTAATGAGAATCTTGTGTATTTTATAAAGCCACAGAGCTGCGGACCTCAGACAGCTCCCAATTATTTAAAAAAAAACCACCCAACCCTCCCAATTATTTCAAAATAGAAATAACAGTAGCTTTTTCTGTCTTCCTTCCCAGCCAGTGAGATAAATTGTTTGATTAGGTATTTGCTGTGTTTGTCTTTTTGTGTGCTGCTGTGCTAGGAGAAAGAATTTATTGGGGAAAAAAAGCCACGCTTCCTGCTCACTTCTGAGCCTAAAACCCTGACTCTGTGTGGCTTGCCTGCAGACAGGCATCGCATTTTGAGCAAGTATGTGTTTGAGGTGCTCTAACTTGGTAAGACTGCTGACACAACATAGCTTGCTTTCACGGGCGTACTATGGAAGGGTTGAGGGGTTTCTTTTCAAGGGCAACTGTGTAGTCCCTACAGGGCAATGTGACCTTTTGCTCTGTGTCAGCCTTGGCAGCGTTACGGATTTAGTTTGGGCTGACGATGGACTGGCCTAATCTCAGGAGCACCTCGCCCTGTGCTTCAGCCACAGCATCACAAGCAGGCTGTAGCCCACGTGACTGTGGCCAAGCGCTTGGAAGTGAGAGGTGAGTCTATCATCAGGGTCCTGAATGGGGCAGCAGACAGGAATGCATAATGTATTGAAGTCACAGGATCCTGCACTGCTTGGGCACATGTTCTGAATGCACAGGGCTGCTAATGCTGCAGAGCGCTCCCTCTTTCAACTGAACTTGTTACGGCTCTCACATACAGCTATCAAAGCCATATGGCAGGGCTCATGGTTTGAGGCAGATCAATAGAAGACTGATGCACATAAAAGCTGTGGTGTTTTTTGGTTTTTTTTTGTTTTGTTTTGTTTTGTTTTAATGTGCTTGGTTTCCAAGCCTCAAATGAGATCTTACAGTCAGGATAATGATTGGAGAGCTCTCTAGAGCAAACCAGCAAGAAAATCTGAGGATGCGGGTGTTTATTCCATATCCTCAGGGCTTCAGAGCTCTGTCTCGGCTTCCTTTTATAGAAGGGCAATAAATTTGCCTCAGAAAGTAGGTTTGTATGTCTCCTCCTTCCAGAAACTGTGCAAGGTTTAATCTTCTGCTCATTGAATTCAGTTGAGGTTTTTGACCCTTGTTTATTTTATTATTTTTAACAGAGAACTACACAATTTCCCCCATCTAGATGAAAGCAAGCAAACAAACAAACCCCTCAACAAAATCCCAAACCCCATGACTACCTTGCGGGAAACTTCTTTTAGGCTCTTTTTTTCTCCCAGGCTTGGTTAATTTGGTGCTATAATATGGCACAGGCTGGGCAAGAAGACCCTCCTCCCAGTTCTGACAAGCCATCTCACTGGGTGGTCAGGCTGTGTTGCTGGGATCAATGGGAGAATATGTCTGAAAACTCTGCAGCGGAGGACGTGAGCCTTCTTGTGCCCTACATGCTCAGGAGGGGTCTTGTCACTGGGCTTATCACTAGAAAATAGTGAAGGGGGCAAATTACTCAAGTTGAGTGACTGAACCTGCATTTCAGGAAAGGCAGGAGGGAAGCCCCTTGCTTTCTTAGCATGTTACTTGCAGCGTGGCTGGGAGGGGTGGGCAGTGCCTGGTCTCATCACTTCCTTGTACCTCTTCTGTCCCAGGAGCAGGGGTGTGAAATCACAGGCATCTTCCCAGAATGGGATTTACATGGCTTCACTGCAAGGGAGTCGGGAGTTTGGAAAGCTGAAGCCACTTTCAGTCAGCATTTGTATTGTTTAGTCTTAGCTGTGAGCCCGGTAGCAATTTCAGCTAAAATCATACCAAATCCCACTTCTTTAATACTGCCAGAAGGCTAGAGAAGGTGGGTGTTCTGAGGAAGCTGCAAAATTATCATTCTCATTTGCATTATGTTGTTTAACTGTTGTGTTCAAGCATTATTTTATTTGATCAAATTGCTTTGAATGATGATTGTAGAGGACATGTGAATGGCAACAGCCAAGGCCACCAGCTGTGGCCTTGAGTGGATGCTGTCACCTTTTGGGAACTCACCCTTGGGATCAGAAGTGGAGCTACTGCCCTGGGGTGTCTCACCACACAAGTCCTGTCACTCAGCCTTTACCCAGTTGGGATGGGCAAGACTGCCAAAGGAAGGTGGTGATAGAACCAGCAATTGAACCCGAGGGAACAGCATGAAGCTGCGACAGGGGAGGTTTAGGCTTCATGTCAGGAAAAGGCTCTTTCCTGAGCGGGTGGTCGGGCGCTGGAACAGGCTCCCCAGGGAAGGGGTCACAGCACCCAGATTGGCTGAGGTCAAGAAATGTCTGGATGATGTGCTCAGTCCCATGCTCTGACCTGGCTGGCCCTGTGTGGAGCCAGGAGTTGGACTCGATGATCCTTATGGGTCCTTCCAACTCAGGATGTTCGGTGATTCTGTGATTCTAAGAACTGCCGCTCGTGGGAAGAACTCACATTGGGGAAGTTGGTGGAGTCCTGTGGGCCGGACCCCAGGCTGGAGCAGGGGAAGACTGTGAGGAGTCCTCCCCCTGAGGAAGAAAGAGTGGCAGACAGTGTGTGATGAACTGACCACACCCCCAATTTCCTGTTCCCCTGTGCTGCTGGCAGGGAAGAGGCAGTGAAATTAAGCCCAAGAAGAAAGGAGGCATGGGGGAGGGGGGGGGGTTAAGATTTGATTTCTCATTACTCTACTCTGATTCGTTTGGTAATAAATGAAATTAATTTCCCCAAATTGAGTCTCGTTTGCCCATCACAGTAATGGATGAGTGATCTCTCCCTGTCCTTAGCTCAACTCATGAGCCTCCCTTCTCTCCCCTGTCCCACTGAGGCGGGCAGTGATAGAGTGGCTTTGGGGGGCACCTGGCCTCCAGGCAGGATCAACCCACGACACTAACAGAATGGAAAAAAATCCCATGCCAGAAATGTTTCCAGGGCTGCAGCCCGGAGTAGTGCTGAGGTGCAGTTAGAGGGCCTCAATGTGGTGATCAGGGGCTCAAAATAGCCATAATTACTGTGTCCCATTTTGGACCAATAACAGCCTGGCAGCTATTTCAAGGAGCTTCTTCCTGCAGGTGCTGGTCAGCCCCTGCTGAGGGGAGTCTGCCCTGTGCCATCCAGCTTTCTCAGTCTCTCTCTCTCTCTCCCCCCTCCTCTCTCTTATTTATTTATTTTATTAGCAGCATGTAAAAAGATTAATGACTAGTGTTTGATCTAGGTGCTATCCTGTCTGGAACCAGTGTGGATGCTTTTTGCCATTGAGCTACCTCAGAGAAACTGGCCTAAAAACCCAGGAGGCACTAGCTAGGGAGACTCTCTAATTCAGTGTTCAAATTCAGCTTCAACTAAGAATCCTGTTAAACCCAGAATACTTTATTACCTCTGCATAAATCCCAGTGCTTATATTTGGAACCTTAAAAGATTTTTCTGTATAGTCAACCAAATAAATTTCCTGGGACTGTAGAAAGCTGAAGGGAAGATTTAATGCTTGCTTCTTCTAGGAAGAAGGTGGTAGAGAGAATTACTGGGAAGCAGCAAGAACCATCCTGGCCTGACTGAATCGAGACCTTCACTTTCTGAGTGGTAGAAAAAAATTGCAGAGGAACACAACCAGGGTGCTGTGCACAGCGTTATTTGTAATCTGTTCTCATATGTCATTAGGGTATTTTCAGTCTTGCTGCTTGGAGGCTTTTTAACAGCAGTCTACCCACAGAATCCATTAGTTTAAACAATAAAAATATGCTGTTTGGCCACACAGCAATGGCCTTAAAATTGCTTTGGTAAGTGCAGATATAATGAGGATGGAGACTTTGAGGCTATGCAAGGATCATGACAGACCTAATGGAAAATGCAGCTGTTGTGAGCTCTCCCCCGTAAGGGCAACACAGGGCCTCAGGTTGCTTTTCCTAGACTACCCCATAGCTGGAGAAACAGAATTGCAGAATGTTAGGGTTTGCAAGGGACCCTGAAAGATCATCTAGTCCAACGCTGCTGCCGGAGCAGGATCACCTAGAGCAGGCTGTACAGGATTGCGTCCAGGGAAGTTTTGAACATCTCCAGAGAAGGAGACTGCACAACCTCTCTGGGCAGCCTGTGCCAGTGCTCTGTCACACTCAGAGTGAAAAATTTTTTCCTTATGTTCACATGGAACTTCCTATGCTCCAGCTTGCACCCATTGCCCCTTGTTCTGTCGCTGGCCATCACTGAGAAGAGGCTGTGTCTGTCCTCCCGACATTTGTCCTTTACATGTTTATAGATGTTCATGAGGTCACCCCTCAGTCTCCTCTCCTCCAAACTAAAGAGGCCCAGCTCCCTCAGCCTTTCCTCATAAGGAAGGTGTTCCACTCCCTTAATCATCTTGGTGGCCCTGCGCTGGACTCTTTCAAGGAGTTCTATGTCCTTCTTGAACTGAGGGGCCCAGAGCTGGACACAATATTCCAGGTGTGGTCTCGCCAGGGCAGAGTAGAGGGGGAGCAGGACCTCTCTTGACCTACTAATCACAGCCCTCCTAATACACCCCAGGATGTCATTGAACTTGGCCACGAGGGCACATATAGCTGGTTCATGGCATCCTGCTGTTCACCAGGACCCCAGGTCTCTTTGCCCTGTTCTCCCTGCTGTTCTCCAACAGTTCTGTCCCCAACCTATACTGGTACCTGGGGGGGGTTCATCCTGAGATGCAGGACTAGATTTAGCAAGAGGCAGGTGCTGAATGCAGAGCACAGCACACGTATCATGTTTTTTAGGATGGCCCTTCTAGCATGGGCCTGATAATATCTGAAGCTTCACTTCACATCTGGTACTCAGTAACCTGCATGGATCTGTGAAAACCAACCAAGAGCAGAGCCATCAGCATCTTCCAAAGCCAGCAGACAGGTTGGAGCTGGCCCTCATCCCTGCCTGGCACTGCTTCTCCTTGCCAGGGACAACCTTCACCAGCTCTGCTGACGGAACCGAAGTGCCAGCGCTCCCCAACCCATTCTGTCAAAATGACTCAGGTTAGAAAACTTTTCCCATTAACTGTATCAACTCCACAGCCAGCAGTATTCTTATTTTATTTATCCCCCCTGAGTAAATTCCTTGAGACCGGGGAGTGGGAATTTTGTTTCCATTCCACAGCTGCACCCAGCTGATCCCTGGGTTGTTGCTGAAGCGGATGATGCTCAATCAACCCCACACTTGGGAGTGAGGTGCTTAGCTACAGTCCTCTGTCAGCCTGTCTGTTTTATGAGCCTGTCAAAATGGTTTTATTCACTCCTAATACGATCTTTCCCCAAGAAGGAGCCTGCGTAGCTGGAGACGGGCAGGGGGCTGCCGCTGCTACCTGGGCACCGCGATACATGGCCAGGCAGCTTTTCGGTTGCAGCAGCCACGGGAGCGTTCCTCTGGACATTTCAGGAACTCTGCTCCCCCCCCCCGCCCCACCCTTGTGCTTTATGCACTCGTCACGGTGAGCAGTTACTCCTTTTCTGTCAGCAGTGTGCCTGTGTGGAGAGGAATGTACAACCTGATCACCGGATCAGTGCACAAACCATGAGCAGCAAGTGCAGCACCAGTGTCTCACTGGACAACAGCCCCACACCAGGAGGCTTGACTGGGAATTACTGGTCAAAGCAATTGAGTTTTTCTTTAACTGTGATTGCATGGGATTACGGTACTATAAATGGGATTTGCTTTAAAGGCCACTGTCTCTATCTTATGGGTTACTTCTGCTTCTCCTAAAAGGAATTTTGATAATGCTCCTCTAACAAGACCACACTAAATTGAATTACATGCTGCCTTACCCCCACAGTGGGATCCTTTTCTGCACAGAAGAGAGACTTAGGCATTCCTTTCCAGAGGGTATGTGTGACCTATGTAACAGGACCTACACAGACAGGCAATAGGTTAACCCTAAATATTTGTGAAACAGAACATTTTTTGGCCTTGTGAAGCAATTTTGAGCCTGAAGGCCTGTGCTCATCACCACCCCATTGTTCCTGCCCAAACAGTCCACCTTTAAAACCAGAGATAGTAAATCCTCTGGGGACATTCAGGAAATTCTTCAGAGAACACCAGTGCTCTGGGGCGTGAGAATTGCACCTGAGAGGGTAAAAGCACAGGTATCCACTTGTCTCGTGCAGATGTTGTGGATGGAGATCCGCAGGGTCAGCATGAGAAGGAGCCTAAGGAGGGAGCCTTATGCCAGCAAGATGGTCCTGTTTTGGCTAAAGAATGTGGAATAAGCAGATAAGCAGTTTCTACACGAACCTTGAAGGCCACGGTGCCCAGAGTGAGACCTTTTCCCTGATTATCCATTAAATTAATATTAAGGTTGACACCCATGAATATGATAATGGGCTTAAAGAAGTATACGCTAAATGTGTATGACTGCAGTGCTTGACTCTCCACATAAATCATGCAGAATGTCACCCTGGGGAGGGGAACAGCTAAGGTTGTGGTGTAAGTGATATTGAGGAAAATACTGCTGGGGGTGGGTGAAGAGATTGAAGACCCTGAAGAGGCAGTCAATGGGCTGTGCTCCTTCTCCTCCACCCAAGACAGGGACGCCTACTTGGGGGAGCTGTTCTGATTTCACCTTCCAGGTGAGAATACCCAGAACAGCATTTTGGTAGCAATGCCATCATATATTAAGTGCTAGTGGAGTAAGAGTATTCATCCATGGCATTTCCAAGCTTTTTTATATGTGCCACCTTAATAAATTACCTGTGTGCCTCACCTTTGTGAAGCTGCCTCAGTGAAAGCCCTTCAGGGGCTCTGACAGGCAAACCTTGACTGCTAAGGCAACACACATAATCCTTTTGACATAAACCAATAACTAAGTCTGGACCTTATTGCACCTTCTCCTCTGAGGAGGAGTTTAGAAAGCGAGGAGGTCCTTTCTCAACATGGTGACATAGCAGGAGGGCCTCCCTCAGCCACCCATCGGACTCCTACTTTTTACATAACACAGGGCCTGCAAATAACACCAACCCCTTCTGATCCCTTTTGCTGAATTCCCTTGGTACAGAGGGGATGGGAGAGCGCAGGGAATAAACAGCTGGTTGGTGACAAGCAACGGGAAGGGAGAGTCAGTGCAACAGGGTTGGAAACTCTCGTCTTCTCTTCCTTGCAGTCTGGGGCAACTCACTCACTCAGCTGGGCTGTGCAGCCCGGCTGCAGCCCCGCTTCACCTTGCTGCAGAGACAAAAGCTGCAGGAGATGCTGGAGAAGAGGCTGCTGTGCCTTGCAGATAAAATGTGTTAACCAGAGGCTTTTCCTGAATTGATCTTGCTGTCTTAGTTCTCCTCTTTCTTCATTCTTGCTGTACCTAGCCCGTTTGCCGTACAGAAACAGTAACGAGCTTCCTTCTTCAGGCAACACACACCTTCATTTTTACTCCATAACCCAACTTGTAGCTTCATCAACTTGTCTCCAAGCTCAACCTGAGCGGTTCTTGCTGTGAGCCAGACAGAGGCCACTTCGAAGATCACCGGGTACACTCCTCACTGTAGTCTCACGCCTCCTGGCAGGCAAGCCCTGCAGCATGGGTAACCGCGGTCTCCCTGTGGTGCTTCAGGGGGCTGAAGGTACCTGGCGGGGGTTCATGTACCACAGCTCACCAAAGGCTTTGTCCCATTCCTGCAGCTTGCTGGAGAAAATTACTGGTGGCAGTATTTTATCCTTCCTGGGTGCTGGCTGCCATGCTGCAGTACCAGGCTGGAGGGTCCTGCTTTGTGGGAGGCTCCTCCTTGTGTTCACCAACGGAGCAAGTCATGGGATGGATCTCGCCAGGAAACCGACAGCAGTGCTGTCGAGGGAAGGAAGAGCTTGCCAACAAGCCACTCACGGGGATGGACGGGGAGGCAGGAGGTTCAAGTCATTCACGCCACGCTCCCCGGCATGAGTCGGTGCAGAAACACACCACTGCAACAGGCCTCCCCCAGGAAGGTGTTTATTTACAGAGAACACTATTACACACGCTGAAAGAAGGGGAAAAGAGAGACGAGGTCTTAGAGGGGCAGATGTGCCAGTGTCCCTCGCTCCCACCCTGTCTCGCTACCGCCTGCCTTCCGCTCTGGTCCCAGTGCGACTGCCATGGTCCTTGTAGGGAACCCCCCCTCCTACCCCGCTCCGTGTGAACACCCCTGCCTCCTGTTTATGTGGCTTTCAGAAACCTTTGTTTTCTGCCTCCAAAAAACACTCTTGCCCAAGCGTTTTTTCCTTAATTTATTTATGTAACACAGTGTAGAAAGCTATCAATTCATAAGCAATGGTTCTGTACAATCATCCTGCAGAGGATCCCTGTTAATTTTCAACCAGCAGGCACTTTTCCCCCCCAGAAGTGCTCACAATTAACAGGGATTCTTTTTTTTTAATAGTTTTTTAAGATCAAAAAGATACATGGAAAAGAAAATAAAGTTTACCTCTCAATGCCTAAAGTGTGCACATAAAACAGGCACAAAGAAACGAATGTGTATTCCCATGATTTCTACGTCACTAATACAGCAGGAGCAACAATCTGTACAATAAAATGCAGCTGCAGAGGAAAAGAATTTCAATAACTCATCTGGAATACTTTTTAAAAAATGTTGTTTTACTTTAAAATGCATAGTGATCGGAAAAAAATGCTCAGCAAAGAGAAGCAGCTAAACCCCACAGACACAGAAAGCATCCCCCATCAATTCTTAAAGCATATTTCAATTAGGACTTAATTTTTGTCACAAATCACAAGAATAATATACAACTGGCTAAGGAGCTACATGATAAATAATTGGGAAAGAGAATCTATACATGCACTAGTTAAATACAGCTAACCTCTTTACAGTACACAAAAAACATTCATTAATAATGTAGTGTAAAGACTGAAATGTAAAGAGAAAGAGAGAGAAAATACATTACTGATTTTATTAATTCAAGTTCAGGCATCTACTTGTGTTACAGCACAGCTGTCAAAAGGCGAGAATGAGTAAATAATAAAACAGAGTGTTTTTCTTTCTTTCCACATTATTCTATAACTGAACACCGATGGGCAGTGGAGCAATCATTCTGCTGTCCAACTCATGAGGCTGCTGTGGTGTCCTAGTTCTGCATCTGTTCAAAGAACTTGTAGGTGGGATTTTCGTAGCCGTTTTGCTGCATCTTGGAGAGGTGACGCTCCTCTGGTGTCACTGCAGCATCCACCTGTCGCGAGAAGGAACAGGTGGGGTCAGACTCTAGCCGAATTCAGGGCATACCCTACGTTTCCCCACGTGACGGCCATCCAACAGACCCGGTACGCTGCCCTCTGCATTCAGGCAGAAAGCATCCTCTGGAACACAGGACAGAGGTTTTTTGACAGGTTCTACCCCTGTCCCCCCTTTTTTTTTTTAATTAACAAAGCAGGGAGGGTAAGTTGGGTCCCAAGATCAGTCCACATCTCCTACGAAGTCTACAACAAAGGTGGCTGGGAAGTGACAGGGGCATTTCTCCATTACACAGAGCATTAAGCCGAGTGCCCACAGGCTGGAATGTTGTCTGGAGAGACAAATGTCTCTGAAAACTTCTCTCCAAGCTATGCGGGACTGTGAGCGGCCTCCCCAGCAAGAGCAAGAGACAGCACTGCACCCAGCAATAAATGAGAAGCCAGCAAACAGCTTTCAAGAGCAACTTGCAAGAGACAGACCTTCCAGCTTGGAAAATCATGGTTCACTTTTTGGACAGAGTAATATTCTGGAGAAGTTTAAGGCACGGGAACAGTTCTGCAGCTCATTTTTTTGCCGCAGAATTCCAAACCAGCTGGCCAAACTCAGCAGTACCGGCTTTGGTGGTTGCTGTTTCGCTTTGGAAGCGTGCAACTCCACAAACAAAAAAAGCAGCTGTTTTTTGCATCTCCACACTAGTTCCCCATTATTAGCTCCCCCCCACCCCGGGTATGTATCCTTATCTGTCCTTGGGATCAAATGGATCTCAAAAGAGGAAAAAGGTCACTAAAAAGCTGAAGGAAATGGCTTGAGGCTGCCTTCTGTCCATGCTGTGCTCTCAGATCTGTTGCAGATGCTATGGCCTCAAGACCAGGAAAAATTACTTGGAAAAAAATGAGGAAATGCCAGAGTAGCCAGGCACAAGGTGAGGAAAAAAACCCATTGCACTCACAGAAACAGAACTTCTTTGGCTCCAGGGTTGAGTTTGGTCAATTTAGTGATGAAAGCTTGATGTGCCTGCATTGGTTTCAGTATTTCTACTTAACAAAAATGGACCTTTCTCAATTAAGACAGACACTAAGACAGCACAGTCAAGACTTCTCTGTTAAATACCTGCAGCTTCACAAATGATTTTCTTCCTTCACTGAACATTACAGGAATATAAACCACCATCAAACTAGAGTGGGTGAGAACAGTCTTTAAACATTAATTAGGCATTTTACCTTTGCTGTATGAGCTCAATAGCAGTTGTGTGTTGGAAACCTACCGTGTTCCTGGCTATCTTGCCTTGTCCACCTATGAAACGAGAGCTAAGAAAGCCTGCTTGCCAGCTATTCCAGCTGCTATCTGTTTTCTCTAGTGTTAGCTCTTAAAAGAAAGAGGTAAAAGGTGAATTTTACATCCTCAAAATTTCTGAATCAGGAAGGTGGCTGGAAGTGTAAAGCATTAGGTATGAACATTTCCCCGTGGATTCCTGTAGGTAGTGACCTTTAGGGAAAAACATCTGTTTACTTCTAGCATAAAAATAACTGGTGATGAAAAGTGTATTCTCTGAAGAAGCCTTCTACAGCACACTCACTTACTCTAACCTTTTAACCAAAAAAGCAAAGGAGAAGTACCTATGCCTGATGCTCATCTTAAATCCTCAGTGAGGACAGACTATGACCTTTGGCACGCGGTTACCTGATGCCCTGGAGAAAGACTGAAGGTGTGCTCTTCCAGGCTCAGGACAAATGCAGGCTGCTCAGCTCGTTTTGCAGCTGCTCCTTTATTTTGCTGAGTTATACCCCAGAACCACCAGAACACAGCTTCTTTCAGAGCCATCTTCTGTCTCGATGTTCCTTTATTTGTCACTTAAGAGAGGAAGTGGCTCCGTGCACCATGCACAGCAGACTGCCTGGATGAATTGCTAACCCCAAACTGGGCCCATTTCCTCATCATCAGCACCTTCTAAATCTCCTCGCCCATGTTCCGACTCTCAAGCTGCATTTTCAATCAAAACCGTTGTCTTCTGTCAAATCTCTTTTTCTTAGGCAATAACTGCACATTTTTTGTGAAATGCCCAACGTTAAAGGTCACATACTGCTTTTGCTCACAAGCTGCTGTGAAACTCCCCATCGCTGGGAGTCCCAAGCGCTCCAGCAAGCCGTCCACGCCTGCTGGGGAAGGGAATGGGGCCCTGGGCAGAAAGGGTGACTGGGCTGGGCTGACACCGTACTCCCTGTGCTCCTGATTTTGAGACAGCAACTCAGCCTTTCTTGCTGTTAAAATACCACCATTCGAAGGCTGGCTTTCCCTCTTCTCTCTCTTTTTATTTTAAAAAGGTGGGATTTGCAGGGAGGAACTGTCTTATGCAACAAACCCAAAATACATTTGTTTCTTCACCTCCTGTGACATGCTTTCAGGCAGCGAGATCCCGTTTGGAGATGGCGCTCTTGCTTTAAGCAGTTCTTTCCACAATTCCCTTGTTTTAGAAATTGTGGGGGAGGAATAGTGTTTTTCTTTCCCTGCCTCCCTCCCTTCTCCAGAAATGCCAAAAGAAACTTTTTGTTTCCTACCGAAGGCTGCCAGCTTCCCCTGGGCCAGCCCACGCGAGCGGCGAGCGCTCAGTTTGGCTGTCAACAATCATTTAGATCCATCACGGACAGGAGAACTCCCAGGAGTTTCACAGCCCGTCTCCTCTCCAACCTCTACACCCAAATCCCCATGGCATCTCTGTACAGCAACGTGCTCAGCAGCCAGCGTACAACAGCGCACTCGCATTTTAAAGACTTGCCTGTGCCCGCTGCTCGAGTCCCACCTACGGCCACCAGCAGAGAGGGCAGTGGTGGAGCTGGGGGAGAGGCAGCCAGGGCTGCCACAGCTCACGCAGCACTCATTGCCTGCAAGCACCTCCCGAGCTGGGGGCTTCCTGCTGCTTTACCTGCCCTTTCTCCAGGGGTTGCCAACTTCTCCCTCTGCAAGGACACACCATCCATGTCTGTACGTGGTGACACGACTGCTGTTCACAGAACACTTGTTTTCCATGCGTGTCATCAGTGTGACAGCATCAAGGCCCAGCAAACCTATTCCCATTGGCTTTGTATGGACACCTGAAAGGCCTAATCCCTGCCCTAAGGGCCATGCAAATTTAACAGCCCTAACTGCTTCCACTGTGAGGATGCCACCTCGTGCCATCTGCTGCTGCTGAAGCCGTCACTAACAGGGCTGTCACAGGAAGAGGAGGACAAAGCAGGGAGAATGGCTGGTGTTCCCGGAGCATCTTCTGCACTTAGAGAAACCACGAATGCAGAGCAAGCGCAGGGGAAAAGCCGCCCATCCTTTCACTCTTGAAGGTGCTGCTGTAGCATCCCGTCACCTGTGCAACAACACCACGCTACAGGAGCACCCGGTACTTCTCCGCGTCAAGAAGCGAGAGCTGCACAGTTCACAACTAAACTTGCTGACAACTTGAAAACTAGCATGAAGTTCAAGCACAACATAAAACTCTGGGGTTGGGGGAACTGGGGTCTCCGTGTCCCAATACATGCCTGAGAGCATCTTCCTTTCTAGGGGGCTCCTCCCACTAGGCTGGCAGGCAAAGGAGGGGTATGCCAGAACCTGTGCTGTCCTTCTCCACATTTAAGCTCCAAACACCACTGTATTGAACTGTCACCCACTTCAGCTTAAGCATCCCACTCGGGACTTCTTATTCAGGTCTAGAAGATGGGATAAGCACACTGCATAACCTGCCTGCAGGAAAGAAACAGGCTAACACAACAACATAAACAACCCCCTCAAAGACACTGAAAGCAGAACAGGCTAAAGAACTGGTGGGAAACTACAGAATTTTGGGGGGCAACCAGAGAGAAGAAAGATTAGGAAAAATATGATTAAAGACTTAACACCTTTGGACAATATTCCATATTAAAAAGTCTCACTTTGTTAAAAGTAGTTTACAATCAAAGCCCAATAACCTCTGAGATGTGGCATTTATAGATGAAAGGGAGTTACTGAGGCTCCTACTTGCAGTCTTGGTCGATTTTTTTTCCCTCCATTTCCTCTTCAGCCTTTAAAATGACTAGTGCTGGTACACGAGTGCCTCTCTCCCGTAGCTGTCTGCTGCAGGGCAATCCATCTCACCGCCAACCCATGTGCAGCATCGCTCACACTGAATGTCTTCTCCTCCACTCACTTTTACCTGTTTTGACTCTGCCAAACCATCCCTCTCATTCCTTGCAACCTCTGTCCCAGGCACCGCTCTGCCAACCGACACGCCCTGACCCCGATTATCTCCCTGTCAGTGAACCCCTAAAGCCCTTTACCATTTTAAGAAGCTTTTTGCACCCATTATGGAGGTGGCAGGAGTTGAAGAGAGCACACAAATTGCACGTACTTCAGTGCTGAGCAGCAGCCTAGAGCCGCTTCTCTTTTCTAGGTGACATCTCTTGAGAAAACAGCTCGGTCAGGTAGCTAACCTCTTTTGAGACCATTTGTCAATTCCTCCTGCTCCAGCCTGTGGATCCTTCACACAGAAAATCCCAACGTGGAATCAAGAAAATGGTAATGCTGCAGAAGAATTCATGTGCTGCCTCTACACACGTGGGGCAGATCAGGAGACACACGTCCAGAGCACTCTCTGAGAGATGGACTATGGGGAGTACCACAGCAGTTTTAATGGCTTCTCTGAGGTTGCTGTGAGCCCCCCTGTTGTCACCTCTCCCCGCACACACTTGTTGGATGTGTAGCCTCACTAACAGAAAGCAAAGGAGCTTCAAAGAGGAGATCTGAAAAAGGAGGAGTTGTGACAGTCAGCTGTGGTCTGGAGCACAGGAGAGGCGAGAACCTCTCCTTTGCCACCTTGCTTTCCTGGAGGAAGCAACCCAGCCTCCTGCAGACAGGCTGGGTGGCTGCACCAGCAAAACGCAACTTCATGGTGTTTGCTGGAGCTCCTGTGGGCACAAACAGTAAGTAATTTTCAATCACTCGGTCATTTAGTTATTTAACTGTGGCAGCCCTTCTCCTGGAGAGGCTGAACCACTTTGAAACATTTATATGCTCAGATTTGGAAGAAAATTATTTTGACACTTTTTCTAAATAGGACAAGTATATTCCTCCTCAGAGCTTCAAAACACGGCTATCAGCATTTTTAGCAACCTCTTTTGTTAAAGAAACAGCGAAATGAGAAGAAGTACTACAGTCAGAGTTAACTTTTTGGAAGATAATGCAGGTGGAACAGGACCTGTTCTGTAATCTTGCATCCATTAACATGGAGTTAAATTCTCACAGTAACTTCTGATGTGAAACAAACAGGTTGCAAGATGTGTTAAAATATACTCAGCCAACCTACAGCCAATGTACAGCTATTTTTATACCAAGTGATTTTGCTCCTTCATGTTTCTGTGCACAGCACATTAAAGGCATGTTATTGCTAAATAAATTAATCCTCTTCAGAATGCAACGGCGTAATTCTGAAGACATTTTAATATTAAACATCAATTGCATATGGATCTTTGAGGTGTTTGAGTTTTGTTTTTTCTCCTCCCAAGGCAAGCGCTACACGATTTTCACCATCCTGGGACAAAACCAGCTGCTATGCCTCTCTTGCAGGTGAGAAGGCCAGACAGTGGGGCTATGCAGCCTGCCAAGACCACAGAGCACGTCTGGCAGAACAAGGAATCCTGCCTGCCAACGCCAGGCACAATGCAGCCAATCTACAAGGCGACACCACCCACCGTGTGGTACTGTAACTCGCCCAACAATCCTGGCAGAGCCGCACGCTGCAACTTTACAGCTTCAGCCCCAAAAGTTTTTATTCCCTAAGTGATGCCGTCATTTTGACACGAGTCCCCAGTTGAGCCTGTGCACGTTAGTTCTGGTGGAACATTTCAGTCCTCTCTCACTGAAGAAAGCTCACAGGAGCCCAGGATTACGTCTGCCACGCCATGCTGGCAGGTGAAGCCCACCTGAAATTTTCAGCTTGTACTGCAGTAACGGTACGGCCACATTCCATGTCTGATTCAGGGCTCTGGCCTACAGCAAGCCTCCTGCCTGTTCTGTTCTTCCTACATCCAGCCAAAGGAGAGTCTCAGATTGAACAACTGTTGGCAGCGGCTATCAGCTAGATGGTTTAAAACTAAAGCCTGTTTCAATGTTCTACAGACAGGATGGAAGCTTTCATATGGGGGGGGTTACAGCTGAGAGTCCTGCCTGCTGTTTTGTGCCTCTCGTGCCAAATTCTGCATGGCTTGCTGCTGGCTCAAACCTAGCCCCAAACAGTTGGCGCTCTTCTGGAGGGTTTCAAACCATGTGGACAACCACAGCACAGACACAGGGATGCACAAGCAGAGGCTTAAGACAAAGGCTTATGCAAATATTTTTAAGACCCTTCACTGCCCCAGAGACTAGGATGCATCAGGAAGCACGTACGTCTCCAGCAAGACCAAAGCAAGGTTCATTTGACTCATGGTGAAACCAACAGAACTGTGGACTTGAACAAGACTTAGTTTCAGTCAAAAAATTACAAGAACAGTTTTGAAAGGCAAAACCCATAAATGTTTCAAGTGCTGCCTCACACAGCTACTATCCATAAACCAAACACACAGCAAAGTAGATATCAATACACAGTGGGGGGAGAAAATATGCTACAGGAACCCCCTTCCAGTTCTCATAATTAAGTTCTTCTACTTACAGAGATACTTTCTTAAATCCAAACAACAGAGGAGGTATTTTAAATTACTGTAAATTGACTACAAATTTACTCGGTAGACTGGGAAGAGACAAGGGGTTTAATCTTGAAAATCCCATACAAGAGTCTTATATATTATTTGTTTCTCAAATCTATGAGTTTCAGATTAGTCAAAAATCAAAAGCTGTTGGTGGCAAAAGAAAATCTTGTTTGGAGAACAAAAAGTAATAAATTATTTGTATAGGGAAAATCCTCGTAGTGGCCCAAATGAAGAACTGTGTGTGTGTGCACTCCCAACAACAGCAACCCCATTAGTTTTCCTCTTGCGAGTACCGGCTCACTGGCTGTTGTCACCCTTCCTACAACATGAGCGTTCACATTATGAGGCGATTGGTCTGAGACAGCTGCAGAAGATACTCTTGCTGTTTTACACCCAACCTAACACGGTTTGTGTTGTGTCTGTATTTACAAAATGAGGCAATCTGATGCCACTGTGCCAGACACCACCACTCCAACTCCAAATATGAAGCTAGCCAGACACACGGTTTCTTCTGTCTGTGTAAACACCTTCAGAGAGCAGCGTGCTGGCTGTGTTGTACAGGCAACATCAGTTGTGCCTGGCAGTGCTTTCTTACCTCCACAACCCCATGATGGATAGATGTGTACTGCTTCTTCTTCAGCATCACCAAAGTAATGACAATCACTGTTGCTATGACAACACCTCCCACCATTAGTCCAATGATGGCGCCTTTATTTGAACCCACGTCTTCAGCAAAGAACACCTACAAAAGAAAAAAGGAAGGAGGCTAATAAAAAGCTCACTGAATATTTGGCTAACCTGTCCGGCTGTCACGGCAATATAAAGCCCATTGTAATTTATCAGTAATCAAACCGTATTGCATGTCATCCTAACCATTTGAAACTGGATTGCTCTGCCACAAAGCTCTCCTGGCTGGAGAAGACCTATTTGGGAAATCTCTATTGCCTGTGGTGTAGCAGTGCTGTGGCTAACGAGGAGACTAATCTCTGTGGTCCTGCTTCACGCAGGTCTTCAATTGTAGCTGCTCCTCTCCCTTGGGTAAGTGAGCCAAGCTAATTGCAAAATGGCTGATTGGCCTGTAGAGGAGTAACCAGGGAGCATACACATTTCTTTACTTTTAGGTTGCTAATCATGGAAGTGTTCACAAACTGAAATCTGTGTGGCTTGTTTGGGATAGGATGCATCTCTCAGACAAAAAAGTAGCGAAGACCTGTAGGAAAACAGTGAAACTTGCGCACAACCAGCTGGGGGAAAATTCTCACACCAAAGAGACAGAGTCCCAGAAAAAAATAAGCGTGCTGCTTCAAATGACAACCAAAGGATTTTGCAGGGTAAAGGGAGAATAAGCTATACCTTGGTGATGATGGTACTTACGTGAGCCCTACACAATGTAACATTTGTGTGAAAAACAGAGAAATCCACTTGAATTATATGTACTGATAAGGCAAAGCAGTGGAAAGCGAGACGCTTTACAATGTGTTTAGTTAAGAATGGCTTTTAGCAAGAGGAGCAGGTATGAGAAGTGGGTTACTGTTTTCACTGTCCTGTTTTGTATTCAAGGAATATGCTGGATTACTTTACATCTATGCATATTTTACAAACCTTTTGTCTGCTTGTTGATAGAGGGTTTTTATTATTATTATTTTTAACCAAAATGGACAAAAAGGATTAGAGAATAAATTACATTTGCAGAATTGTAAGACTACCTCACTCTGAAAGACTAAATACTTTGACAAGTATTTAACAAAAATGCAGAGGGAAGCAGGAAACCAGCTGAGAATTATAATGAGCTGTATAACATTTGCACTCTTTAAGAAACACAATGTTCCTCAGAGAGGTATTAAAGCATGCAGTATAAATATTTATATTGTTCCTAGTCATAAGCAAGAAATGTGTTTAAACAAAGTTAAGAATTCACTACAAAGTACACACAATGGACAGTGTTGGCATAAGCTGATGCGAAGCAGTAATTTCTTCTGTCAATTTTACCTGCCCAGGAATGAAATTTTGTTACTGAACTATTGTGGAGCACCATGAAATGCCCCAGCTAATATATACGCTCAGCAGAGGAAGGCCTCAGAGCACTCTGCGCCATGAAAATCAACTTACTGTACAGTTAAAACGTGAATGCCCATAAGGGAGAAAATAACTGCCATTTCAACTCAATTCAGAGGTTTGTGGTGTAAAATACAACGTGCAGCTGAATTCAAAGCGATATCCAAAGGAGGAAATTTTGTTTCAGTAACTCCTAGCAGGGAGCAGGAGAAGGAACACACAGATGAAAATATTTGCTGCTTCCTGCTTTTCCATTAAAGCTAACGGAGAAGGGCACCAGCTAAGGGTATGGCATGTGGCAAACCACCAACGCCCTGTACGGCATCGGTCCAGTGCCTGCTCAGCAGTACCAGGCTCCTTGCTCAGCCTCGGCTGCAAAGATAACCTAGAAGACAGCTTAATGATTTTCAAGTAATGGTTGTACCCATCATTAAGAACCATGGCATAAAATGGTCAGAAAAGCTGCAGAGGCCCTATTTTAAGCATCACACAGGCTACCTAAGTGCAATGCATTCTCTTATCAGCCACCACGGTGAGGGTACCTTCCAGCGCCGAACTGCTTGGGAAGGTATCAAGCCACTTAAAGGTTGCAGGCTGTGTCTGGGAAGCGACACAGGGTCAGTACCCACTGTGTCTAAAGCACGTTCCTCCAAGTTCCTTCCCTTTGGTAAACTCGCAGAGGTTTACTCTGTCAGGATGTTTAGCCCATCTGAGCTAAGCATGTCAGAATTTCCCAAATTAGTGCTAATGCATTTTGGATTAGCTCGTCAAACTGGGAATTCTCAGTTCTCGGCATCAAAGAGATGGCAGAGTATCTTTTCACACAGTGATTGCCTAGTTCAAATGCAAATGTGAGTCCCATGTTAATTTTAATTTTTAGCACTACTTAGCTTTAAGAATACATTAAGAAAAAACGCTTTCAAGTTTAATATCAGGATATTGAAAGTCATGGAACCGAGATCTCATCAAGTAATGCACCTTTACAAAAGAGGAAGCAGAAAAGGTTTACAGTCAACACTGCTGTATGGGTTCTTGTTACTTATTAAGGGACTGAAAAATGCTTTTAGGAGATGCTTTTCTTACTTACATTGCTTTTAGTTGTTTGGGGTGTTGTTTTTGTTTTGCTTTTATAAGCAGTATAGTTCAAATGGGGAACATTATTTCACTCCTACCTGCCCTTCACCTGTTAATAATTTAATACACCTTAAGGACCCAAACGCACAGATACAGCTTCAATCAAAATTAAGGTTAGTGCAGAATCTTCTCTTATCCCAAGCAGGGAACCTTGCAAAAGGTTATGCTCCACCGAGTTCAGCCTCCTTCATGCACCACCACCATCTGTTCTGACAGAAAAGGAATCTATTCCTGAAACGGTGTCACTCTATTTCTTGCTGCACCATGCTGCGTGTCTCCATCAAACTTCTTTCTTTTTTTTTGTTTAAACTTACTTAGCGTTTTCCTTCCTCTGTATCCCCTCTCTTTTAGTTATGTGACCAAGACAGAGGGACTTGTATTGCCAATATGACCACATCCAGAGACACAGCAGTGCAAGGCCAGGAACTGTCAGAACTTCCTCTCATGCAAGATGCCCTTCCACCCTCTCTGCAGGAATTATTCTAGGTTTACTCTCATTTAAAAAGAGAACCAGACAAATCATTATCTGTTCAAGGGGAAGCGTCCGCATCTGCATCACTCTGTCAGCATCTGCATCGCTCAAGGGAAAGATGGCCGTAACTGACCCTCTGGTTGAAGACTGAATCAGGGACTGGAAACACGCACGTGGAAAGCAGTGTGTTCACTCACCAGCTTTTGATGATGAACCTCATAGCCTGAGTCGTGCCGGAACTCCGCGTCCATCTTCACTTCAGATATCTCTTCTGTTTTGACATTGGTCAACCCGGAACCTGCGTTGCACCGCAATGACAAGTCATTAAAGTCACCGACTCGGTCGTGCCCTGCTTACCTCTGCTGCCACACGAGCAGAAGGCAACGGTATCATTCACGCAGAGGAGGTGTGATGCCACGTGAAAGGGAACTGGGAGGGAAGGGAGGTACATCTGATGTTTCAGTCCCACTGACGTGACACAGAATAAGCTGGTAAAATTTCTCCTCTGTTAAAACGTTCCGTAAGCCACTGCAGCTATGTTGGTACAAGAATCAAAGGCTTCCAGCATGAAACACTGCAAGAACTAAGCTGTGAGGGATCAACAGCGTTCTCCTGAATTGTGTCACAGGATGCAGACAGATCTGCTCCGACAGCCTCTTTAGCAATGCCAAGAAAATTTGGTGTTTAGGCTGAAATCTTCTTCCTCCCTGAGCTCAGGCTGCTGGGAGGAATAAACACATACCCACAGCTTGAAGTGAGGGACCCCAGGTATCACAATTTCTTGCTTCCCGTGACTCTGTACCTTTTGCACAAACACACATGTGCAAATGCTGGCTAAGTTCACACAGCTCTCACTTGTTTTCATATTTCAGGTTGCTCGGAATTACCATGATTCAAGGCTTGACCTCTGCCTGAGAGGTGACACCATAACTGGCCATTGGGATTACAAACACACAGTAAAGCAAGTAAGCACAGCCTGCAGCCATTTTAACTGTAGGTAGTTTGCAGTCCTGCCCTCCTCTTATGGGTGCGAAGGGGGGATGCTGCACATGTCTAACTGAAGAGAAGGCCAGGATTTCCTCCTGGAAATTAGCCTGAGGAGACTGAGCCAGACTCAGAGCAGCTGAGCAGTGCGACCCATCTATCTACGTACCAGTGTATCTATGAATGTTTTGTCCTGAAAAGCTGGCTCTGGCTTACAGTGAACATATGGGTACTCATGTGTCTGGTTATTTTCCTTCTCAGCACCAACTGACTGACATTTGTATTTCTTGGAGGTACAAACACTGCTGAAACATGGTGTTTATGAGAAGTTACTTCTTCACCCCATCTAATGTGATAAGTACAAACTGGTTCATATTCCATGCCTATATTTATTTCAGCATTTTACCACTCCAACCTTTCTGTCCAAGCCTTCATTTTGTTTCTTAGTATTTTGGGCTGGCCTTAAACTCTGATGTAGAGGAGGAACCTCATCTATAACTCTCAACACTACTGACTGCTCTTATGCTCCACCATCTCACTGGACTCCAAATAAATTCTCCAAGACTTGCATGCGCCAATGAGCTCCACAGTCTAAAGTAGCACTCAATGCAAGAATTATTGCCCTTTTATTGTCTTTGAATGTGCAATTACTTTTTTCACTGAATGCTGATTTATTTTTCTATTATGAGTCAGCAAGAACAGATTTCCCTGGAACACCTCTGGACTGTACAGACAATCCTATTCTAATGTTCTGATCTTTTTTTTTTCCCACAGTAAACCATGCAAAGGATAGGCAAGTATCATCTTCATGCAGTATTTGTGGTTATTTTCTTGAACAGTCTGACGGCTCCAGAAATTCTGCCTGTCTTTTTTTTTTTTGAAGGAAGAAAACACTTAAAAATCTCAAACTTCTTTAAGATTTTTGATGCTACATTTCAGTGCTGACACCAGTATGTTATCACATTTATACATGAGACAGTTTCTAAATGCAAGAACCGTGACATACTTAAGGAACTGCAGCTAGAAAACAAACCACAGTGTTCTCTCAATGAAGTGCAAGAGGAAATGGAGATGAAAGAAAGAAAACCCACAGGGTACCCGAAAAGAGGTTTAACTTTCTATCCCTGAAGCGGCTATGGTTAGTTTTCCAAACTAAAATAAGAACACTACTCTCCTTTGCGCATCATCTCAAAACTGCCCCTACACCCACATCAACGGGAAGCAAAGAAAATCAGACCATGTATCTGGCTGCAGAGAAGCTCACCTCTCCAACTGCCCGCCTTTCTGCTTCTAGGATGAAAAAGGGAGGGGGAATAAATCCAACAGTGGAATAGTAGTGCCTCACATAGATTATACAGCTGGGGGGAAAGGGTCTTCCCAGAACTAGGTTCACTGCCCCTGGCTGTAGTGACTGAAGAAGTGGCTGGCTCCAAGCTGCTCGCCACTGTCCATGGCCACTCCTGCTGCTGCCCCTTAAGATGTGCTGGCAAAAGCATTACGTGGGAGCTCCCCAAGGCAAGGGCCTGAGGAATTGCACAACTCTACTGCTACTGCTGACATATTCACTGCAGGTACAGCTACTGGTTAGAATATATCCATACATATAAGAGATAGAAGTGGTAACTTGTCTTTTGTTGAGGGAAGTTCTGCCTCCCAAACCTCTTAGAGGTCACTGGAAGAGTTAGGAAGCACATGGGAAACAGTGATTCAGTTTGGAGTGGATTTCCAAAAAGCCTTTGAGAAGGTCCCCAACCAAAGCTCTGGCAGAAGCGAAGACGGCAAGGATGAAAGTGGGAAAGTCCTCCCCAGCTTTCCATAACTGATTAAAAGATAGGAAATGAAGTGTAAATACATTGACATTTTTCACAATGGAGGAAGGTTACCAGCAGGGTCCCGCAAGGATCTGTGCTGTGCTCTTTGCAAAATGATGTGGAAAAGGGAGTGAGTAATGACGTGACAAAGTTCATTGACAAAAAAATAAAAGAAAAAAAGAGGATAGTCAAAACCAGCTGCAAAGGCCTGCAGAGGAATATTGCAAATTCAGAGTGCACAATAAAAGGGAAATGATATTCAGTGTAGATATAAAATAGAGTGGTGCTTGCAGGGATACACAGCCCTCACTATACATACACAACAAGAGGCTTTAAATTAGATCTGTTCCACCCAGGACAGAGACCTGGCAGTCACTGCAGATAACTCTCCATGGGCAGTCGCCTCAGCAGCAGTAACAAAGGCAAGGAGAAAGCTGGGAGGCATTATGAAGGAATAGAGAACATAGAAATGTTACACAACTGTATAAAGGGTGCATCCTCATTTTACATCTGGCTATGCATTCTGGTCACTCCAGCTCAAAGGCAGGCAGAAGAACTATGAAAAGATACAAAGCAGGGAGACATGGAATCGTTTCTGGGAAAGAGGGAGTTTTCAGGCTAGAACGGACAACTGAGGGGAAACACCAGTGAGGCTTGTATGACTGTGAATGACAATGAGAAAGTCTGCAGGAAATGGTTATTCATACTTTCTCCTAAGAAAATACGGGACATCAATATGGCAATGGCACAGCAGATCAAAACCCAACAGAACAATGTGTGTTTGTGTCTACATATATATATAAAAATCTGTCACAATACAGTATTGGACTGTGGAACTCATTGGCACAAACCACAAGGATGTTAAAAAATCAAATAAACAAATGCAAAGAAGAAAGGTTCTTCCAGAGTTAGTCAACACGACGGTGAAAACACAGTTTGGAGTCCTGGAAGTCTATCAAATGCTGGCTGCCAAAAGCTCAGCGGATGTGCCAGGAGTGTAAGGCAGAGGTGAAGTAAGGATCCTCTATGTACCAGTGCTAGGGGCAGGGTAATGGGCTCGGGGACTTCTGCTCTTGGGCACCTTCAGTGAAAGCAGGCTACGACAGCTTAGATCGTGGGCCTTCAGTTAAACAGAGCAAAGATGCTACAAGGCAGGAGGTACAGCAGTATTTCATAGGGCAGAACAGGTCAGGAGCCTTCACATCACTAAATGGTGGAGGGCAGTAAGTTCATCAGTAGTCTCAGCTGCTGGAAAAACAAAGGAACGGTTCCCTAAAGCCACATTTCTTTGAGGATTCCCTTCCCTCCTCCCATTCCCATCAAATGGCAGCACAGGAGCTGTACTTCCAGCATGCAGCAGGTTAAGCAATCTTTTGCCCTATCAGGCAGAAAATTTTTGGTTTCGGCCAGGTGACCAAGGTCTGGAAGTCTACTTGGCCTTACTTACCAATTCACAAAAATGTCGTGGTATTGGAATACAAAAGTAGGACCTACTTTTTTTTTTAGGAATTTAATGTTACAAGACTTACTAAAACTTGGTTTTGGCAGCTGGCACAGGAAGAAGGTCAGAAACAGAAAAATCTTCTTTTGCACTAACAAATCTGATAGCAAGTTCTTCCTTCCTCCTATTGCCCTTAGAAGTGAGGAAAAAGACTTTTGAAAGTATGACCAGTGTAAACTGGTTGTCTTCTGCAAATACCTGATTGCACGGTAAGAGAAGCGTGACTCAACACTGGAATCAACTGACTACCTGGTATGAGACAAAAATATATATGTGGGGCTATGTATGTCTTTGCAACATGTTACACTATGGAATTCAGACTTTCCACTTAACAGACTTCTATTATCAGTTCATTCACCTTCCTGTCCTGGTGACTATATACTTAGACCTACGTGCTAAAATCAAAAATTCATTTTGCAGGGGTAGTAACTGAAGAAGGAAAAGCTAAATGAAGAAGAAGAAAAAAGGGTCCTTTGCAAAACTTTTATTAGAGGTGTGGGAACCGAGTAAGATGCAAACAGCCCAGGGCTGCCCCACACCACTCTATTCTTGCATTGAAGGCAATCATAGGAAGTTCACTATATGCCAAGGCCTTTAACTCTGACACAAAATGGTGTTTTTTCACTACGAAGCCTAAAATACACAACCCGAACACAAAAGCCAATGTAAAAGGAGAAAAGTGACAGCAACAGCCTCACTCCAAATTCACAAATAACGATAATTTTAAAGTGCTTTTTCTTCTGAATTACTTAAATTCAAAAATGCTACAGTTTGGATGGTAAATGTATTAACTTGCAACTCCTTAGAAAAACTGACATATTAACCCATCAAAACCACGGGCTTAAAAGGCTCTAGCAAAATGCAATAAAATGAGCTATGACAGGCTTTTCACTTTATTTATGTTAATTAGTAATGTTAACAGCTTTTATACATACATGGATGTAGGTGCACGCATGCATGCACACGCATACCCACACATCAAAAGGAGCGGCATCGGCAGCCTGATCGTCCCTCGCGCTTCAACAGCAGCAAAATCGCATGGAGTTAAAAACTACTCACGTGAAATAAAAACCAAGTAGCAACTTCAGGGAACACCTTATTCTCACACAGATGAACTTCTGCATTTGCATAAATATATATTTAGGCTTTAAGAAGGGTAAGAAAAATGCAGATGCCATGAATTCCACCAAGGACACAATTAGGTGTATGTTTTCTACCATTACTGGTTGCAATTGCTTCATCTAACTGTTAAGAACGCAGCAAGATTTTGAGCTACTGTTTTGCAAGGATCTGCATCAGGATTAGCTGTGCCTGTGGTCTTCCAGTTACTTTTAGAGTTCAAAAAGAAGCACAGCTGAAACTAACAGAGCTGGGTGGTCTCTACATAGAGAACACCTGAAGCAGCACATTTAAGCAATAGAAGTAGTGACTGCATTCAGGAAAACATTTAACTCCAAGTCCATGAACTGTATTTGAGTAACGGAAAGAACAAGGTAAGATTTGTTGAGTCAAGGCCTGTTGCAAGTGTAATAAATGGCTTTATTGGGGTAAAGCTTCACCTAAACCAAAACCTGTGGGCAGGAAGGAATGCAATGTTTGAAGAATTACCTGGGTAGACAGCTGCACGTCCTTACTCGAAGTTCAACTATTACTTCTATAAGACTCTATGACTTTGTGCAGGGCATTTCATTTTGAAATGATAGAAGAAGAAAGATTGTATGCTCACTTAAAAAGATTAACATGAAGATTATATACTCAGCTTTGTAAGGACAACTCCAATATCTTTGAGGATTAAATACTTTTAAGACCTCATGGATCTAAAATTCCCTGGTGTCCCCTTGGAAGCTGGTAAAACAGCTGGTCGTTTTCAGGTCATGGATGACTGCAGGGCTCTCAAATTGGAGAACACAAAAAAATGAGTGCAAAAATAAAGGTTATCTTTTTGAAAAAAGAATCACATTGAAACTTAGTATGAAATAATTATTTTTCAGAATACCAGAGATTTTTTAATGTGTGTGTAAAAATGAATCAAACCAAGTAAAATCTGATCATCTTTCTGGCCTGTCAATGCAGATGCTGTGCATACGCACATACAACTGCTTTCACAGTGAGCAACTATCTGATTTATAAAGCAAAACAGAACAATCTAATGGAAAAAAACAAATCCATTAATGATTTTTATTTGGTAGCTGCAGACAATTGGTTTAAGACAACTGTATTGAACTAACATCACTAAGACAGGAAAAAAAAAACAACACTGGCAATTTCTGGCAAGAAAATAATAAATAATTCACTAAGCTGCTCTATGCCCTCACCTCCTAAAGGCTGCAGCGTATGTGCTAATGATGCTGCAGAACAGTCATTAGACCCACAGAGTCTCTCCAACCATGTATATAAAAAAAAATATTCCCTCAGCTTCCTATATAATGTAATAAAGACAGGACATGCCATGATTCAGAGCGGAAGGGCCAGAGACGCGGCATCAGCTTTATGTGCAACGTCTCCTCAGAATTACCGACTCCTTGCAAAAACAATCAACTGACAGAGAGTTGGGAGAACACACACAAAATAAACCCCAGACTGTATTACATGGAAGAAAGTAACACAATATAACCAGATCCTTGCATTGTGAATTATGGGCACCCTGTGAGTGATATAATTACTGCTGTTAGTGGTATAATTACAGTTGTTACTGTGCTGTGGATGAGAGTATGAGCTACCCTGCGCAGAGCACTGGTTATTTTCTGTACCACCTTGGATTTCAGAGAATCTGCATGTGATAAGCAGCATCCATTCTGATGGTAGGCCTGATCTTTGATCAGTTTCCACAGATTAGACTTGCTGGATTAACAGGAGTAAAAAGGAGCTCACTTCAGATGTTTTTATGTGTATCTTTATGTGTCTATAAGTCCCTCTCTCTCTATACACACACAAAGAGAAAATGGTTACTAATGAACACAGACCCAAAATTCAGCTACAGGAAATCAAATGTTCCCCATGAAAAAGTGACCTCCGGGGCATGGACGAGAAGGAAATACGATTGAGAAAGAGTGGGACTATCAAGCAAAGAGGCATTCTTTCTATTTGAAGCTCTTCCTATGGAAGTTCTCAGGCTGGATTGAAGCCTTCTAACATCTCCCTGTATGAAGCAATTTATAAATAGTAAGAAATACGTCATAATCTCCTGTCATTCTGTGCTGTGTTAAAAATAGCTCACTGATGACTGTTTAATACATCTAGATATTTTTCTTCCCTTTGACCTTCTGTTATCTCTATTTATTTCCTTTTCAGGAAAGAGACAAAAGGATTTACGCATAATTCTTATTTTTGTTCCCCCCGTTTGTGAATGAAAAAGGGGAACAACTGTGTGTGGAGGCAGTAGGCTCCCTTTCAAGTACCAGTGTGAATCACACAGATGTTGTATCTGCACTAGGCAACAGGGGTCTTCCTAACATTACCCTCCTCCTGGAACTCAAGTAAATCGGATTCAAATTCAGGCTTCAACCACCGACGGCCAAGACGGACAGAAACACAAGTAGGGATCTAGAAAATTTGCTTTAATTTTTTAATAGATATATTTTTTTTGCTTTAAACTTGGTCCTTGCTCAAAAGCTTTTCTGTTCTATGGATTGGATAACTCCTCACCCTTTTATTTATTATTTTGAAATAGAAAATGATGTGGTGAAGCAACAGGATCCTAGGTATCACGAACATTACTAACAACTAAGCACTTGCTCTTCTTTTCTCTCCTATGACCAATTATCTGTCCTGTGGGAATGGGGCACAGATCACCTGCAGGCTTGTGATCCACTTTTAAGAAAAACACAGCAATCATTGTAAGAATGTTGTGTGGGTGAAACGTGCTAAAATGAAAATGTGAGGGAGAAGAAAGGGCACGTGTTTGTATGTTTTAGTTCTTTTAGAGCTGATTTTCTTCAAGATTTTGAACACCTACAAAACATTCACTTATTTTTATTCCCAGGCTTGGACTCTAGCAGGTTGACACAATACTGGTGTTTTCACGCTAAGGAAGCAGCTCACTTGAGCAAAGCAAGTAGAAGCACAAACTGCAAAGCGAGGACTATGAAAGTGGAAAGCCCTTCAGGAAATCAGCAAAAACCTGGGCAAGTAAAACAACAACAACAACATGTTACAAGCAGAAGCACGTACTAATCTGCCTCTAGATCCTCTGTTAATACTTTCTCATTCTTGAATCATATTTCTGTTTTCCAGATTGTTTTTTTCCATAAACAGCCTTGAAACGCAAAATCTGACTGTGGTACAATCATAGTGACTGCAAAAATGTATCTCTTTTCCTATTTTAATCTATAACATAGAAATGTTATTTCTAATTAGCATGTAAAACAACTGCAAAGCACAGTTTTGAACCATCAGAATCCCTTTTGTGTTTCAGAGTTTAATTATGCATCCATTTGCTTTCCTCATTCTGAGTTTATGATGCTACTTAGGCTGCTATCAGTTTTTTGTTAAATTGAAATTTTACCACAGATAAATTGTTTTTAAAGCATGATAAAAAAATCAGGTAGAAATTTTCTGCCAGAATTTGTATCAGTAAGCACAAATTTGTGGAAGTCTGGACCTGGTGATCTAAGACATATGGAACTTAAGGCCTACCAGGAACAGTGGAACGCATTTTGCTTACTGTTACAACACATTTACCACTGCTGTAATGGGACAAAATCCCTATTGCAGGTGCACATGTAAGACATTTTGTGCTGTGAAATTCGGAATGCAGGCACAGCAGGGAGAGATTTCCATCTCTCCAGGGATCTTCAGGGAGGAATGCGGCCTACATCCTTGCCAGGCTGGAGGGGCTCACCATGCCAAAAGCAGTGCATGGGCCTCTGCGGCACTTAAACTCTGTGCTGAAGGTGACAGTGGGCTCTGGACAGTACTTTTACACTTGAGCAACTATCCCATGTGATTTTTATTGTGCAAAAGCTACTGCATCTGCTGGAAATTTCAAGCCATAACAGTCACATGCTGAAAGACATCTTACCTCTCCTCAGCAGTCTATCATACACATTCGCAAAGATCAGTCCTGACCTATGCTGGCCCTACTTCTGGTACTCTTTGTATCACCCTGACCAACAAAGCACTCTGACATGGTGGGCCGAAACACATCATTTTCCTCTGAAACCAGAGTGAGGCAGTGTGAGAAAATCACACCAAGGATTTCTGTCACCAGGGTGTATGTGTGGGGCAACAGAAGGAAGGAAGGAAGGATGAGTCTTCAGTAATAAACAAGGGCCTTGGAACCGGAGATTTTTCAAGACGACTGAAATTTAAGTAGCTAACAATCACAAGCTTTAGTATTACAAGAAAACTGCTAGATTGAATTTATGTTGCAAAATTTGAATTAAATAAATTCATGTTTCATTTGTGATGATACCTCTCCTCCTCTCGAGGAAGGAATCTGATTCAGAAGGCAGAGAGAACCCAGTATTGGGAAGATGTTCCCCAGTCCCATGATTTCTGGCACTTTTGTACAGCTAGCTCTGCACCGATGTCCAGGCTCTCTTCATGGAATGAGTGAAGACTTTAAACACAAGTAAGGTGTCAGACTTCTCAACAGTGCTAGGATCACATCACCTGGCCAGCCTTGATGCGTATCCCAATTGATTGTTGTAACATAGAAGCTTATTTTACTTCCCACTGTAGCAATTTCTACAGTCAGCAAACACTGGTGAGTTTTTGGAAAGATGTAAACACAGGAGGAGGACATTGCCCATACTGCTACCTAATGGATGTTTAGAGAAACAGATGAAGGAATAAAGAAGCTTGATGTGATCTGAAGGAAAAAATCACAGTGATGATGTGACACAGAAGTAGTTCTGACCCTAAAATATACTGAGCTAATCTCACTATGTGTTGGGGAGTAACCTCTTCTGAAATAAAAGGTGCTTTGCTCTCAATGGCAGCAACCATTACTAGATAATCTTAAACAAAAAACAAGGGGAAAAATAACCTAAAAGGCAAAAAAATATGTTAGCACGAAAAGCATCTTTTCATTTTGAAAACCAGATTTTCCCATTTAACTTTTTTAAACATTTGCAGCCTGACTCAGGCTAGTCACCTGCTATTACTCTGAAACCAAGAGGAAGACACAGGTACCTACAAAGAGCAAATAATTATAGCCCCCCCTCCTCCCAATGGAATGAAGAGCCACACAGAGGTGTCCTCAGTGAATCCTGAGGGAGAATATATGTATCAATTTTTAGGTATCTGGAGTAAGCTAAGCAAAATATCACAGCAAAAACTCTTGATGTCCCTGCAATTCTAAAACTGTCACGTGAATCCTTTATTAGCCCAACTGATAAGAAGCTGTATACTCTACATAGAGGATTTGACATTTCTCTCGCACATTCCCAAATTAAAAGTACTCTCTGTGCTACTGTGTCCATTGTCTCCTGCTCCTGCCAAAGCCTTATGGCTAGAAGGGATGACAACTTGACACAAACATCAGTTCTGGGGCTGTGGGTCCCTGTCCCTCTGCGAGCACTCATTCCCAGTGCCCCCAACACAGGCAGCACTCACACAGGCAGACTGATGAGGGTCTGTGTGGGAACTCTTCCCTGGCTCATGGCATAGCACTGCGTTTCAAGAGAGGGTTATACCAAAGAAAAAGGTGGCCATTTCGGCTCAAGCAGACAACATGCACGCAGGGGAAACACAGGTGAGGTAAAAGCCATGCAAGTTATGTACCTGGTCGTGTGGTGAGTCCTCTGTCTGCAGCTGGGCGGGCATCAACTGGCTCAACTGGGCATGTGCAGAAAAGAAACAAAAAAGCAAACAAAAAATAAACAAAATCCCCCAAAATGATCGAATCAACTGCTCTTCTGTTGGGACAGTGCAGGACAGACATACTGCATAAACAAAGTTACCAAAGCAACAGCTAGAAAAGATCTGCCTTGAGTTAATCCTGGAAATAAAAGGAAGGGATGGGCACGACTTCAAAAGGAAAGCTTCACAGCTGATGTGTCAATTTTACATCACATTCTGGTGACTGCTTAAAGTGAGAAACCATCAAGATCAAAGAATTTCTGTCTGTAGAGCGAAACTATATTCATTATGTGCAACCAGTTGTCCGATCAGAATTGGCAGCAAGAACAGACATGACGAGTGAGTTCTTGCAGCCAGTCTTGATCAATGCTGACTTACAAACCCACTGAATCCTGACTTCTTTTTCCTTTCAACAGGGATTCTTTACAGCAGCAGCTGTAAGGTTTGAAAAAAGTAAAGCCCGTTCTGAAAACACAATCAATACTTCATTCCGACATGCTCTGATTTGCGGACAGCAAATTTGTCTTCCAATTTCTGAAAGGGAAGCAAAGGGGAAACAGCATTTTCTACTCACCCTGCAGTTTAAAAACTCTTGTAGTACCGTGCTGAAGCTCTACCAGCTGAAACATAAGGTTGATGGAGCTCACTGGCGTTAACAGAAAACAGGACTTGCAAAACTTTGAGCTGTTCGAGTCATTACCTACTGCCTCTGTTAAGTCCAAACTGAACACAGTGGAGAAATTTATTAAAGCATTAAGATTTTTTTCCCCCTCTTTTAGTTGTGGTTCCTCTCTTTTGCTCCAATACTGCTGCCTTCCTTATCCACCCAAGTGCCACTGTCAGAAAGGAATTAGATTCAGAAATGAACTTTTACGTAGTAGATTGGAATTCAGATTTTTTAAAATATGGCTTTCTTATTCATTTGAATTTCAGGATTCAAGTATGAACCCTCTAATCAGCAGCAAGAAGGCCACGATAACATAGGAACTCTAACAAAAGCAGTGTTCAATCATGAACTGCTCACTGCATTGAGCCTCAGGAATCATGCTAAACTGATGGCACTGACTGAAGTGAGGGGATCGCCCATCGTCCTATGAAGTCAGCGTCACTTGCTTAGTGTTCCTACGGGTGTGACAACCAACCGTGCTTGGCAGTGAGAACCTCTGTGGCACCCATGTCATCTGTACACAGGAGATGACTGCAATAGCTCCTGTCTCTGGAAAGAAGTGGTAAGTCAGTCTTATAGTAGCCTCATCTGCACATCTGACTTGCCTGTGCCTGCAGAAGGGCATGGTGGTCACAGAGCTGGCTGGTCTGATGCTGCAGGGAGAAGCCGTCAAACCACTTTCCTTCACAGCAGTTCAGAGTGGCACTAGCAGACCATGCAATTGCTTTCCTTATGTAGTGGTATACAACCCCCAATTTCCATTCTTAACTAAAATCTACAATAATCTTTAGTATTTTCCACTGAAGTCTCCTGCTAGGTTTGTCTACAACCACCCTTAGGTAGGTCGTCAGGGATTTTTCAGTGGAAAGGACCAAAGGGCTGAAACAACCGAGGACTTACATGACCCAAACTGCCGCAGCAGCACCGTTCTCTGATGGCCTGGCCCACACCTCCTCCTCAGAAGGCTGAAAGTTCTATTTCCCTCTCGCTCAGCACTCTGTAACCCTCATGCCCACAGCTGTGGAGAACTGTGAGAGCAGGTTCTGGGTAGCAATAAAAATGGGAGCAGGTGAAGGGAGAAAAGGATGGAGGAAGTTTCCATTCTACAGTAGTATGGACCTGACCTCAGGGTAATGCCATATTTGTGGAGTTAGGTGAAAGTATTAATAACAAATAATTCCTCCTGTCAGCAGTAGTTCTGGAAGCACTTTACAGGGGAGAAGGGCAACAGCACTGGCACGTTTCTTAACTGACACAGAAGTGAAACAACCTGGTCAGGGTCAAAAACTGGACACAAAAGCTCAGAGCCAGTGGTCTTCCAAAGCAGATGGTAACTCCAGGTACCTAGCACAGTGTGTCCCAGACAGCACAATACAAAGCAAGGCTGGTTTCTGGAGAGCCCCAAGATCTTTTGAACCTTTGGAAGTTCAGGTGCATTTTAAAACCTGCTTGCTCTTGCCCTGGTTTTGATGTAAACACCAATATATAGAGGGGAGAAGTGTAAACCTACTACAGCATTTATCATTAATCAAAAGTCTAAGATGTACTGTGTGCTATTCTAAAAACTGAATTAATTTTGATGTTCCTGAATCATGTTTCTCTTGAACACACTTCCATGAGCACAGAATTAAGACTGAAAATTTATTTTCCAAATAGCCTCATGAAACTAAATTGTCACATACCTGCTTATGCTGACCATGTAGGCTTCATATAGGCTACACATCCCACCTCATAACTAATGCTAATATACCTCAGAAAAACAAGAGAGAACACGGTTGCTTCTTTTTTCAAAAATAAAAGGAAGGTGAATCAAGAAGCTCAAAAGCTGGTACAAAGCAGCAGGCCAGGAGAGCTACGTGATGCTTACCTATGAAGAACAGCGTTCAAGGGACCGACTGGCCAAGTAGTAAGGGTAACACAGTATATTCACAAAAATGCCACTTTACATAAATGCTTTGTCATTAAGACTAACTGTAGCTGCATGGTAAAATACAAAGGGTGAAACACTAAACCTCCTTAGTCTCTGGCAAAATGCCCAGGGACTCTGGCAGTGCCAGAGCTTCGCAGCTGCTGGGGTTTTGTCCCCACCTCTGAAGGTGAGTTTTCCATTCTTGAAACAGAGCTTCCTGACAGTTTGGTGGCGCCTTCTGCAAGGCCCTTGGAGGCTGTATCTGCTAACCTAATCTGTACCTCGAGATGCTGGACATTCAGCCCCGCATGTTACCTAGTGTGTTACCTCGTGCTTTGGGTTACTTCTTGAGGACATTTGCTGGGGATCTACCTCAGGGAAACAAGGAGGAAAGTACGTTTAGAAACTACTGAGCTATGCTGGACTTTCAAGGTCTTTTTATTTCAAGGCTATTTTTCAAACATTCGTCAGAAAAAACAATTTTAGTAGAATACGTTTGCACAAAACGTATCCTTTTACCTAAACATGCAGTTCAGATTGGGAAGCTTTCCAATGGAGTTATGAAACCTTGAGATTGCATGGCAATGTACCGATCAAATCCATTATTAATAGAGCTGGGTGAAACCTGGGATTAGATCACAGCCATGGAAGAAAACAGGCACAGGAACTACTGACAAATTTTAAGGTTTTTTGGTAGTATTTTCATTTCATCACTTGGCTGCAGAATACTGGATACTTTGAAACAAAGACTCAATGGCTGAAAAACCTTCCACTTTTTCCACAATCACATTTGGATTTAAGTACCCCCTGAATGGTTTATTAAAAAGAAATCCCACTGCTGTGACAGTGCCGGAGGAGGGTAGGATCCCAGGTCCTAACCCAGCCACCTCTGGATCTGTTCGGTTGCTTTTCAGATTCCAATGGTCATACTAGAAATCTGTTGACAGTAATGCAAATTTGCAATGAGGTCATTGATTTACCTGGTGTGCCTGCTCAGGGCTGAAGAGAACTACTGTTTATACAGTGTCACAGCTTTCTGCAGTGAGGAAGTCAAGACTCTCTTTCTACCTAGAGACCCACCTGCACATGCCGAGCTGTTAGCGCTCTGGATTCATGTTCAGCAAAGTTTTAAAAACAAGCGACTTCAGCTTCCAAACTAGACCAAACAACTGAACTTGTAACTTGCTTGCCACCTGGATCTCCTCTGGTAGTCTCCCTTAATCCGTGATGGACCAGCCACTCAGCAGATTTCCCAGATAGCAGGCTCTGCACGTGGAACATGCTGTGATTTTCTTGATGGTGCTGAGTGCCCTCGGCCCTCACCCATGTAAACGGGGGCTGAGACGCTCAGCTCTCTGAGGTTTGCTGGCATGCTCAGCGTCTTCCAGCAGCCAGAGATGCTGGCTGTCACTAATACTGCAATGGTTAGTCACTCTGCAGTATTTGAGGTTTCTGTAGCACGTGATGTTTGAACTTACACCTTTTTTGATCAATGGTTATTTGTTAAGAAACAGTAATGACTTGCTCAGTAGTGCATAAAATACAAAAACCACCCTGCATAAGGGGAACTTACTGTGTGGAAAAACAACTATGCGAAAAGACTTTGAGTGGAGAGGGAGAAGAAGGAGGAGAAAATTGTATCAATTGTTATTTACTTCTTGCTACTTCCAAAGCAAATTTTAACAGGACAGAGACACATTTTTGGAAGCAATTTAGACAAAGGCTGGGATTAGACTATGGCCATGGAAGAAAACAGGCATGGGAAGTGAGGACAAAAGGCACAGTTAGTCCTGGGTCTCTGGAACAGAGAGGTAGGAGAAAAACACAAAGGAAAAAGAAGGCTGTGAAATTCTCCTTTAGATACTACAAGCAAAGGTACAGAGAGAGCATATAAAGAGAGGAAGAAGGTATCATAGGCATAATCACATCAACAACATTGTGGTTTGGGTAGATGACAGAGAAGTGTAATGGGAAACAAGAAGGATTTGAAGAGGTTTAAGTCATCAAATGATTTTTAACTGTCCAGACTTACATGCTAATAATGGTTTGCCCGATAGAACTGCTTACTGCAGCAGCTTCCTGACAACTCAACTCAGAAGCATGAAAGTTAAAAGATGTTCCCACAGTAAACATTAAGTGCTGCAACACACCATGTAGCTCATCAGAACACACAGGATTCATAATTGAATAGTATGTTTTTCAAGGCAGGAGAGGTTTTGTTTCTTATTTGCTGTCATACATTTTAAAAGGAGAACCACGCTCAATACACTTGCCTATGGGAATTCAGTGTCACATTGAAGTATGTACCTTTAATTATTAAATTCTGGGCTTAGCCAGGTTTCTGAAGGAAAAAAAGGACTTGTGTGATAAAACTGTGGTTATGTTTGGGTACACCTAATAATGTCTGAACTTGGTGACTGGAATCAGTACATTATGAAAGCTCAGAGGACAGACTTCTAAAATAATTAATTCCTCCTTCCCCCAAGTTTTGTGGAAGAAGGCAGTAGGTATTGAAATTGATGCCCTGGATGCTTCAGCTATGGGAAAAACTGCAGCAAAGCACTGTTCTGGAAAATTCCAACAGGACAGACACCACCAGCTGGGCAGAAGCTTCCTCCAGGCAGACAGCCTTGACAGGGTGCTACAGCGAGCTGCGTCTGAGTCCCCGGCAAAATGAAGCTTAGCCTGCCAGCCCAGGCAGTCCTTTGTACTCCTCCTCAGCACCTGACGCAATCCAGCCAGCTGCTCAGCACGTCCCTTGGCTGCAAGTGCCCTCCAGATACGTCTGGAGTCCTTGGCAGCATCTCCTGTCTTCTTGTTCTTGCTGCTGGCCAGTCTGCTGACTTTGCTCCAGCTCTCTCTGCTCTTTTTCTTGGCCCCTACCTGTAGTGCTGCCTCTCTGGTGGGCTGATTTTAGCCCCACTCCTGAGCAGCCTCTCCTCCTCCCCTCAAATCTGGCACACTTCTGCCTCACACGTTTGCTGACCTTTGCTCAGATCCTAGTCATGTCTTTCTTTTTATCTGACTTTAGGCCTCCCCCACTTTGATGATAAAACTGGTTCCAACCCCACTGATTTTACTTGGCACCACTGCCAGACCTGCAAACCCACGTCCACATCCTGCTTTTCATCTCCCAAGCACCCAGCTGCGCGCAGTCACTCACACACCGCGCTGGAGCGGGACTAACTGCATAAGGCTGGTCTCAAAACTCATTCTGAGAGCAGGTATAGCCTAAACCAGTGGTTTCAAGAGGATGCTAATGTCTCTGTAGTTCAGGTACAAATCACAGATTTCCCTGAAAAAAGACTTCTGCAGCTCCAGCCTTTACTACTGGAGCAGAATCTACTGCTGCTTTACAGACACAAGCTTTCAGGACTGCGATTAACTTGGCACTAGTGATGGTGGAGTTGAACTGATACAGAAAAAAAACATAATAAGAGAAATTTGAATGACATGACTGAAGTCCCTTGGGTTTCTGATTAATTGGCTCTGGCACCTAGGTAAACTACCAATTCCAGATTTTACATAAATTATTAAAGTGTAATGCAGTAGCTTCAGTAAATTAGCCCATGAACAACATAAAATATCCCTCAGGAATAAAGTTTTCAGTGACCAGCTGCACTGCTGAGTATGCAAGAACATTTCTGCAGTACATTCCAGACAACCAGCGTGTGCGTGGGGGGTTAAAATCAACTCTCATGCTTGGATTGTGTTGGATCTGTGATCATTTCCATGCCAGCAAATAAAAAACTCTTACCTAAAAACACTCTTGTCACAAGAATTTATTTTGATTTGTTTTTAAAGGAAAGTAAGCTCAACACTAAAATTTTTTGTGCCTCTAAATTCCGAATTTTAGTCAGGATTTTCTGTTGTGCGAAAGAGACACGGCTGACAGGGCAGACCAGTTCTAAACTTACATTTGAGAACCTTTATCCTGCTTACATCAGAAAGATGTCAATTTTCAGGCAACAATGTGAAGACAAATAAAAAAGCACAACTCAAGAATATTCTGTGGTTTCTCCCCGTTTTGTACATACCTTCATTTTCAGTATTGGCTGGAACAGAGTCAACACCAAAGGGATGCCATGGCTGAAGGTCATCTAGGCTGAACTCTCCATCCACTGGAAGAAGTTCAACTGTGGTCTTAGTTTCCGTCAACGAAGGCATGAGAGCATCGTTTCCATAGCTGATCCTGGGTTCGCTGATCATATTGGCCAGAACATCATCAGAATAGTTCTGCTCTTTCTGAAGTAATTCATCTGCAAGGAAATTTCAACACAAACTGTCTGATGGAGCCAGCATTTCAGAGGACCTATTTCCAGTGCTATTAAAGTCACAATTTACTGTTAGGAGATTCAGTTTCCTTACAATAAAGAAAACCATAAAGGCTTGGAACAGCCAAACCCCTGCGATGAGCCCTGCTACCAAGTACATCAACCAGGACTGTTCAATACCTTCCATCATGTAACAGATCACAGATCTGTGCTTTACAGGTCCCCGGACCCTTCCCTATCACTTTTAAAAGAAGCACAAATCAACTCCCTTCAGCTCAGCATGCTGCTGTCAGTCAGCACACATGAGGCTCAAGGGAAGGAACATCTTTGTTATTTCCTCTTAAATGCTGTCCACCAAAGCTCATCACGGCTCTTAAATCCTGAATCACCACAACCACTACTGTATGAAATTGAGCTTACTGTAACACACCACATCTGAAGAAACACTTGGTTCTTTTAACATACATAACTTCACCAAAATACCGAAGTAGTTCTTTGCTAAAATTCTTAAGCAGTAACAGGTGTCTGTACGAGAACCCTTTTACAAGCAGCCAGGACCTAGAGCTGTGTAATATTATCTAGGTTGGGGTTTTCTGGACTTAAACAAGGTGAGGACAAAGCACTTTTCAGCTCCATCAGATGTATAGGATAGACTACCCAACTCAGTGTTAAAAATAAGCTCGGAGGTTGTGTGTGCTTCATTATACCAACTCCCTTCTCACACTCTACTTTTGATCTCCCTTGCTGCTGTTTTTTTGTAGGAGCAAGTACTTTGAGGGAACTTGGTGCACAAACAGCACATTCAAGCAAGCAAGAGACTGCAATAAAGAAGATAAATAACTGCTAATAATGCACCAATATAATTAGTACACTGGCATTACAGAGCTAATATTTCTGAATCCAATACTCTAAAGGCTGTATTGCTAGAGTACAAGTCCTTGCACACATCAGCTGATGCAACGAAAGCTTTTATTGAGACTGGCCTCATTGAGACTGGCCTCACTTCATTAAGGACCTTCTGACTGTTACTGCTTCATGCCCACATCTCAAACCTGTAGTATTTCAAGGACTGGAATCACCACTCAGCTGCTACACCCTTCATGTGACCCCACAGGGGCTCACTGATTTCCCAGTATCATGAGTGAGAAAGGGCACCTACGTTCCTCTGCATACCAGAGCTTTAGGTCCCTCAGTAGAATCTTTGAATGTCACTTCCCTCCCATCCTTGCACCATGCTGTGCCACCACATAAGTACACTGCACCCATGCCACAGCCCTCACCAACGAGGATCCTCACCAACTCATGAACATCAGAGCTGGTGCTGTTTCAGTGAGTTCATCAGCCATGACGTAGTAGGGCTCTGCTCTACAATATGTCACTTAAAGACCACCTTGAGGTAGTTGACTCAACTCTCTGCCACCCTATTACTACACCAGTTTCAGAACATCAAAACTAAATGCAAGGTTGCAGCCCAAGCCCTGGGGCAAATAGGGACCTTGTATCTGGTAAAATGCTGTTTTAAAGCATATTTTCCTGCTTTAGCAACAACTGCTTTTGCAGACAGTAAGCCTAATGTGTATGCAAAATTTAATTCTGCAATTTAATTTGTTCATTAGAATGACTTAGTAGGACAGTATAGAAAACCTAAGTAACACTGAATTGCTTTTTCCTTCATGTTCATTTTATTGAAAATAACCTTACAGGACAGCTAATAAATCTTCAGCATGGAAGGCAGGTCCAGTTTCTGTCTCCCCACTGAATTTATGCTAACCTTTATCAAGTTAAAGCATCTTCTTGTATCAGAAGGGAGACAGCTGAAGCACCATGATATTTGAGCAGTCACCGTATCACGTAATAGATGTGAATTTTCATTAGCTAGGGACAAAGAGATTTTCCATAAAAGAAGCTGGGTGTTAGTGACCTGAGTGAGAACTCCCATGTGCCAGTGCCTTGCAGCGAGCCATCGGTGATTCCAGTTGAGCACCTTATAATACCAAGTCACCACAGATGACCGGAATGGAAGCATTACTGCATTACACTGAGCATCTTCGGCCTGCAAGCCTTTGTGACCCAGGAACCAGAAAGTTTTTGAGATGCAGCTACCCTTGTTCCCACCGTCCTTCCTCCCTGTCCTCAAGGAATCATGCAGAACAGCTGCGGAGAGCGGTAGCCCATGCAACGGTGGCAGCAGGGAGTGTCACTGGGGGTGCTGTGCCTCAACTGTCCCCTTCCTCTGGGTGGTGCCCATCCTCCACAACTCCTGCCTGCTCCCTGGTGCCAATGCACCCTCTGTTACCTGCACGCAGCTCCTGCCCTTGGAAAGGGACAAAAGGTGCAGGAGGGGAAGGAGCAGAGGGAGAAGAATTGCCCTCTGGCAGTGGACCAGCTGGCAGGGTGCTGGGGTGGGGGGGGGTGGANGCCACAGCACAGGCACAGCTGGGTCTGCCAGACTGACAGCGAGGGGAACCAGACTCTCATCACGATACTGCAATTATATCCCAAATCTCTAGAGGCTGGGAGAGATGCGTGCACAAAGTCTCTGTCTCTCTCTCTCTGCTACCCAAGTGGGAGCACGTCCTTGCTGGCGCTCGCAGGCTCCATTGTTCCCCATTCAGCTGCAGCACAAAGCCCAGGCATTAACTGACCTGCACAATAGCTCAAGTGAGGCAGACAGATATTACAACCAGCAGATTATGATCACATCCATTTTACAAATGAGAAAACAATGGCCAAAATGAATCAAGCCCATCTGACATCATGAATCAGACACTGAATGACAGTGAGAAATTGGAAGTGCCTAGCTTAGAAACTGTGCTGGAGTCCATCAGACAGAAGCAGCTGCGTCTGCACTGAGCAAATGATTTGCAAACAGTTATTTCAGTCTCTGAACTGCTAAAAAAGTTTGCCCTAGGACTTCCAGTTATCAACACTAACTGGAAAAGTCAAAGATCAATTTTTCAGTGTTGATTCTGTCCCGAGTATTGCTAGCCAGTTGAACCATCAGTTACACTAATGGAAAGCCATACGGCTTCGCTGTTACCCATCAATACAGCGTTCCCACCCTTTTTCACAGTTGCCAACTCAATTCCCCCACCCTGCAAAGACAATTCCCTAAATAAGTAAGGAGTACAGACACAGCTGGAGGCCAGAATGTGCATTCAAGACTGTTCTGGGCTTTTTCTTTGTGGTGACTAACTTCATTCTGAGGTGTTGAAAACGGAGAGATTCTAGGCTGCTCCTCAAAATCTCATCTCCTGTCAAACTAACAGGACAAAAACTCCATAGCAATCTTCCCATAGTAAACCTTCTGTTGCTCAGCTCATCATCTCCTTGTAGTGCTTTGCTAAGTCCTGCCATCAAGAAGAATAAGGAGTATGTAAAAACTTTGTGTCCCTCTGAGACCACGTGGCTCGGAAGCACCCACGACCTTGGGAACAACACATGCAGGGGTGGGACTTCAAAACCTCCCAGTATTTGGTGTGAGGGCACACAATTGCTCCTTCTCCTTCAGGCACCTGAACCCTTTCTTTCTCTGGATGAGGAACAGATTCACTTCTGGTATTTCAGTAAAACACTTCTCAGATGTATTATTGTCTCTAAGGAAGTTTCACTCATTCTTGGGCTCACTGCAGGCATTTCCCCATGAGCCATTACTACTCAACAACAGCATCTAGAGAAGTGTTTGGGGAGCTAGAGCTAAGAGTAATACCACAACAGCCTCCTTTCAAGACTATCATCTCATCCTGCAAAGAGACACAAGTAAAAGCAAAGGTGATGACAAAAAATTAAAAAAAAATCACTACAAAATCTTCTGGTGGCTGCAGGACTGCTAGAAGCCATTCATCCAGAATGCCCTAGACAACACTTCTACTTGGAAAGACTTTGCAAAGAGGATTGTACTAGCAAAGGCACCATGACAAACCTCAACAGAGGTGATGGAGTCTTCAGAGTGGAAAAAACCATAGTCTTCTGTAACTTTATCTACTTTTTATTGGCATACAAAATAGTTTGCAATGTCAGGCTCTGGGGCATACTTACCTCAGCCCTTAACTGGCACAGCTACAATGATGAATTTCACTAGCACTCCAATAACTATCTTTCAAACCATCATTTTTGTTTATTTCATAGTTCATTATTTAAAGTTTCCAAAAATAATAATGTTTAGTTGTTGTCTTTTCTTTTCAAGGACCCTACCTACTAGATGAAATGCTCTTACGTGTAAGACTTCTGAATGCAGCTTTAAAATTGGCAGTCACAGCACAGAAGGGAAGGGGTTGGAAGGAACCTCTGGAGACCACCTAGTCCAACACCCTGCTAAAGCAGGATGACCTAAAGAAGGCTGCACAGGATAACATCCAGGCAGGTTTTGAGTATCTCTAGAGAAGCACTCTCCATGACTTCTCTGGGGAGCCTGTGCCAGTGCTCTGCCACCCTCACAGGAAAGTAGTTTTCCCTCATGTTCAAATGGAACTTCATGTGTTCCAGTTTGTGCCTGTTGCCCTGTCACTGGGCACCACTGAGAAGAGTCTGGCCCCACACTCTTCATGTCTGCCCTTTATATATTTATAATTGTTGACGAGATCCCCTCTGTCTCTTCTTCTCCAAGCTAAAGAGAGCCAGCTCTCAGCCTTTTCTCACACAAGAGATGCTCCGCGCCCCTCACCATCCTCATACCCCTCTGCTACCAGTTGTAATTTTGGAAGTTCTATAAAGCAATTTAAGGCCTTGAGCCAGATTAGAAATTAAGTGTACCCCAAAACCCCCTCTTCTATATACTGATTAAGCCACCATAAAATTACATGCCACAGTTTTGACCCAACACCAAACTTCCTTTGTAAAACCACATCTACATGATAGAACATAGTGATTCATGAAGTACAGGTTTGGGGACAAGCTCAAATGAATTGGTACAAATGCAGAGTCTTACTGCCTCGTGTTCATCATCTCATCAGTCACCTTTCAGTCTGAACTGAACACGTTTGTCCCAAAGTTACAGTTGCTTTTGAGGATGTGTTTTCAGAATCACAGAACTGAAGTGTTAGAAACCTCCCTGCTCTTAACAGCAGAAATTCCAGAGTGCCTGAGTCACAGAGATTGCTTCCTCTGCATGTGCACACCTATTATCTTACACCTGGTTAAAGGCAGTTTAAATCCTGCAAATGGTGCATGTCACAACAGGGATTCACTAAGAACATTTACACAATCATTTATTACAGTGCATGTGATAAGAGGTCATGTGTTTAGATGCAGCTCTCAGTTGTACTCTTACTATAGGGGCTAATTTGGTATGTCATAGTTCATAATCTTCATCACGTGCATGTGCCTGGAGGAGTACTGACTGATGGAATTACACTGATGTAATGCAGTCAAGGTTTTAACTGAATTTGAATGTCTGCATCTTGTCAGCTGTATGAGTCAAAACTCCCAACTATGAAAACAAGGCCTCACCTTGATGAATCCTTTACAGCAAAACAAACCTAAAGCATTATTTCCCTGTACATCTGCATTTATAATCGAGTTCTTACATAAACTGCCAGCACACTTGGAACCCACTGTTAATGCCTGTGGCACGCCTACGACCCTGAGGCAAGTAAACAGAAGTATTTCACATCCAGAATGCACCTGTGTTTCCCCACAAGTCATTTTCTACTGAGACGTGTTGTAAAGATGAGTTTATGTAGGGAACCCCCGAAACACAAAGCATTAGTAGCACAGATGGTGGTTTTACAGTGGCAACGCTTAGGGTTCAAAGGGCTTTTTGTATCTGCAATGAACACAAATGCTACAGGAGGAAATGCAGTTAAGTCACTTGTACGTCCTGTGGGTCTCATATATAGAACTTACTGCATGAAGCAGGAGTTACTCCTCTGAAGTGAAAGGAGAGAATATACCAGAAAACACCATGGGCATTTCCTCCAGCCTCTGCCCAAGCTAAACATGTGCTTAAGTTTAATCCCACCAAAGCCTGTACCTAACCACAGAGTTAAGCTCCACTGGATTTCAAGCACATCGTTAATGCTAAGGTGTTTTGCTGAATCAAGTGCTCTAAGATTATGACGTTACGTACTACTAGGTATCATAACACTGTCAAGCTGCAAAATGTGATTATGTGGTACTTAGTGTTGAACTAATTCATTTGTATTGTACAAGTCAAATATAATTTGGAGAGCGACTCTGATGAGAACTTCATTGAAAGTGACCTGCCTACTGGAAGGTGTGAGAGTGGCTTTGTTGCCTGCATGCTTTGAAGATGATGATAAAAGAGTGATAGGCTAGATCATTACAGTGAAATACTGGAAATGAGCCCAACCTGCAATGTTCAGATCTCTATCGACAGAGAAATGTGACCACCCCATCAGATTTAAGCTTCTTTTCTCCTGGCTAGCCTGTGAAATTACACCATGCGTCATCTTACCTGGAAACTTTCACAGTGCAATATGTCTCTCTCAGGGTTAGCTTGAGATTGAAAGAGCAAGAAACACGGAAAACATTATTTCATAGGTCTTACTTTCTGTCCTTTAGAGACATCACTGCTAGGGCAAGAGTAAGCAGCTGCAGTAATTTTTCAGACTTCGGAAATCTCTCACATGTATGAAAATCTTGTTCAGTAAGGTGGAACAACTTTTCGTTCTTTAAGTTCTCAGAAACCAAATGTTAAAAGTTATTATGGAAGAGCTGACCTAGAAGTCAGTAAGAGAGTAACCATCCCACAGCCTTAGAGAATACCCCATTGCCTAAGAAGGCAACTTCTGAAGTGCCTTTCACTTTAGAAGAAATGACAGAATCACAGGAGTTGGAAGGGACCTCGAGAGATCATCAGGTCCAACCCCCAAATAGACCTCTGAACTGAATTCCTGCAATATTTAAAAACACACCAAAAAGAACATGCTTACAATACATTTAAAGGGAAAAAAATCACAACTTTACTGCTTTTTTTCCCCACTTATTGCTGCTTCTGCTCTTTCAGCATACATGGATTTCAGTGTTTCCCAAATAAAAACAACCCAAATGAGTCTCCTCCTGTAGGCAGGCACATGTAATAATGTTTTAGTTAGATTTGCCTTGCAGACTACTTGAGTTAAATTACAAAAAAAATATCCAAAGATAACTAACTTTGATACAGAGCAAATATCCTTTTGCAGGTAGATCATGTTATAACAAGGTTTCTGATAGTGAACAGTGTTCAAAGTATAAGAAACTTTGAATATCCAATTCAGGATGTAACAATTAATTTCAGCATGACCTAGGTGTCTTTTTCACTAGGGATGGACTTCAATGCAAATCTCATTTCGTACATGGTTATGCAACTGCAAAGAGCTTTGACAAGAATTTCCACACCACTTCATGAAGGAAGAACCAGAATCATCCTCTCCCATTTTTAGAGCTTGCTATAAAACTCAAGCTCTTGGAATTCTGTCTGACTTTGTAAGAAGGCTGCAATAATACTCTTTTACAATACTGAAGGAATATTATAATTACTACAGACCCTTAACTAGCTGACAGCTACATAAATTAGTTATTAACTAAAATTACATATCAATATATGGCTAAAGGTATGTGCACATATGTAATTTTTTTAATATTAAACAGCCAGTCATCTGAGTAATGACTACATTTCCCCTTCAGTTCAAAGCAGAGAGCATTAAAGCAAGTTTGTGGATAAAGTAAGTCGAAAACCAGAAGCTCATGTGATCTCTGAAAAGGAGTTATTAAATAGAAATTCAAGACCCTGCTCTTTCCTTTGACAACTTCAAGCCTTTTTCTCTATTTCTGTGGTTTCCTTCCCGTCCTCTAACCTCTTCCTCATTCAATTTGGTTAAATTATCAACAATGGCCCAGAAAAAGAATTCACCATTCATAGCCTCAAAAGCTCTGGATTAAAACACAGAAAAATCCTACTTCCATGTTATAGCACTCTGGGGTAACAACTCTGAGTTAAACAGGTTGTTTTATTGTATTATCCCTACTAGCATGTGGAAAGTTTCTCTCTAGGTAAGACGATGACAACCTAATGCCAAAGGTAGACAAGGATATATTTAATAATGCTTTGAGGAAAACATTGCCTTGAAACTCTATACTGTCATCAAGAACATACATTGTATGTCATCATCCTGAGGCACATAAGGCACTGTGACAAATTCCCCAGGTTTATATTTAACTCTACATTTAATTCCAAATTAACAGATCATTAAGTGCTTCAAAACAGGCTGAAGAGTCTAAATTAAAGCAAACAGCCCCCCCAATTGTCACTGACATTTCTGCCCGATGAATCATTATTCCCCCTCACTCTTGTGTGAAGCAGGAAAAGCCAAGTACATTTCCATCCTAACTAAGTAGGTTGTAAGGGTTGGAAGTGAAACTACCCTGCAAAAATAATTTATAAAAGACATTGCTACAGAATTTTGTTGTCTGGTTTTCTAGAAAGTATTATTTACTTATTATAACTATTATAACTTAATAGTTCATATATATAATAATTATATAATAATGATAACCATGACAACTATTCTAATTATTGGCCTTATTTACTGACAAAAATGATCAGATTAATGTGTTGACCTTATAATACACAGTGAAATGCAAAACTGCTGTAGAACCTAAAACTCAACCTGTTTCCAATGCTGGAAGAGAGTCAGTTAGCCATCATTTTCTCCAGATTCTTCTAAAGGTCAGAGTCTGAATATCACAGCAATTTTTGATCTGTACTTAACTCGAAGGCAACCTGGGAATCATTACAGAATCCATTAATATCTATTAATTTGAACATTAATTTGTTGCACCCGATTCCCCTGGTCAAAGGAGAGTATTTTTGATTTGCCTCACTTATAAATAGTTTAAATCATAATTCACTGAAAAGATAAAATATATTTTGCCTATTTATTAACTGCAGTTTCAGAACTCGACAGGCCAAATGTATCCTGGGTTGTCAGGGTATTCTGAAGAGTTGCATGTATTTAATTTAACAAATATATCCATATATGACTTTTTCTGATGGATTTTACACCATTTTTCACGTGCACGACCTAATAGCAGAGCAGCGAAAGGACTGGAACCCCACCTGGGCATCACTGCTCAGGAAAATGCATTTTTCCATTAAACTGGGCATATGAGAACCAAACAGCAGGAGAGAGCTGCACTGATGAAAGACTGCTTCATTTGTAACCCCACGTGCCTCGGAACTAACCGTTAGGGGACTCCTGCAACATCACAGGCCCTCAGTAAATCTCTTCCCTTTTTCTCCCAGTACTAAGAGCTTGCCTAGCAGGAACGTATCCCACACCCTTGGCCCTAATAGGCACCTGTGAATTTTCTCTCCGCACATCTGAAGAGAAAGTTATGCTTGAGTAAAGCAAAACTTAGTTCAGCAATGGCATGGGAGGGATATGTAGCTCTCCCCCTCAGGAAACGTGGTGATGGATTTCAGACTGCTCCCAGGCTGCCCCAGGAACGACAGCTGACGTGCTGGCTCTGCGATACACAAAGCTCCAGGACACAGCTCGTGCAGGCAGCCCGTAACTGATTCTCAGTGGACAGCTGTGATTTGCCAGCATGTGAGGACTGCAGTGGTTAATCTGCTGCTTTCACAGACTAATACTCCCTATTAGGAATCTGATCTTTGAGTCAATCACACAGAATGATGAAAATCGTGTTTCCAAACCAAGTAATGAGGAGAAGAAAATCCGTCACTCAACAGCGAGTACCAAGTGGAAGCTGTTGTTGGAGAGTCTGTGCTCCCACAATTTTGGGCTGCTTTCTACTCGAGGACACAGGCATCCGTAACTTGATTTAAGATGATGAGAAGATGAGATATTTATGAATTAAATTACAGATATATTCAGCACATCAAGAACGTTTTCAATAACTAGGTGGAATGACATTCCCAGAAGCAGACAACGTCTCACTGAGACAGTGCCACCCCATCTGAAGGGGAATTCACAAAATCAGGGGCTTTGGAGCTAACCTGCTCTCGGGTCACACTGCAAACTGGACAACCACAAGATTTTTCAGACTTCTGTTATTCATCCAACATCTTAAATTTGGCAAATGATGAGCTAACTTATCAATACCTTGAAGTATAATGGTAAAAGCAATTATCGGGGAATACAGAAGAGAAAGGCAGAAAGAAGCCATGCCACCTCATAAAACAGTAAAATCAGAAGACCAAATCAAAGCCAAAGACACAGAGCAGGAAATCAACTCAAATAGAAGTTTATGAACAAATCTGTAACCAGGAGGCAATCCTGACCCTTTTTAAAATCAAACCTATCCAGTGTACCAATTTAAAATAATATACACACTCCTATATATTCCACATTTTCATAAAACTGTAGCCCCTCTGTCAGGAGAAACAATGCTCTGCAAGACAGAATTTCTGTCTGTTGCCTCCACACCACCAGAAAATGGCATGTGAAATGACTGGAGAGTTAGAAGAAAACCTACACATTTCCACACACCCAAAAAAAAAAACAAACAGGAGAGAATACAACCAACCACCAGACAAAGTTTAGTGCATTCAAAGTTTTGAGCATTTCTTCTTGATTCTAGGATGAAAATCCATTGTGCACAAGGTCACCTGTAGGTTCCTTCATGGGGGTATTTAAGAAAAACTGTGAAACAGACACGGTACCAGTTTCAGCCTGCTGCCACTGTGAGCACAGAGTGGTCCCTAAACTTCCTGTGGGACCTGTGGTGGTGATGATAACTTGCTATTTAAGGAGAAGCGTCTGTGAAAAAATGTATCAGGCCAGAGTAAGGGCAAACAGTACAGAACAAGGATCCACCAATGCAGGGCAGAGCAATCTAGCCTTCAGCTTCTGAAGAAAATGATGCAACACCTTTAAACCTCCCCTGCTAAAGGATGAATGGTCTAGAATGAAAGGTATAAATACCCACTGAAATAGCAGATGTCCAGATTTTTTTTTAAATGCTTTGCTTATAATTTATGAGTCCTAATTATTATCAGAAGTTTCTGGTTTTCAGTTCTAACACTTGGCTCATGAGACCAGGTTACCTTAAAGGCGCAAGTGAAACAGAACAGTGTTCTTCAAACCACAGGAAAAATATCCTCTCAATAAACTGCCCAAGACCTTTTAATTCTGATCAAATTTCTGAAAAGCATGAGGGAAACAAGATGTCCCATATCCTTCCCTGATGAAAAAGCCACCCCGATCCAAAGTCATGTGAAGCCATTTATCCTTTGCACTGTATCTGTAAGATCTGGAGAAAGCTGGGTCTTTTACTGACTTAATCTCATAAATATGAACATGACTTCAAAGAGGGCTTGTGCACACAAAAAAATCAGGATTCATCTCTTTTCCAATGAACATTAACGTCCATGACAAGACACAATAGACCATTTAGCCACAAAAGATGGGGAGGATATAGCATGCTACTAATGAAAGCATTTGAGAACATCAATGCCAGTGAAGTGCATTTATATCTATTTTAATCATCTACTATTCTCTGCCTAATTTTCTATGACAGTTAAATAATCTGGACAGAAAATAATAGATGCTTAGAAGAGGAAAATGTTGGATCTATTTCCAGGATGTTTTTTTTTCCTTCTCTCCTAAGCTGCAGTGAAGGACATATTTTAGTAGCACACAGAATTGAGCCTCCAGCCTGGAGAAGGAACTGAGGTTCTTCAGCTCTTCCAAGCTCTGGAATGGCGTGCAGAATTGACAAAGCCTCAGCAACACTTAACTGTTGTTCCAGCTGGCGACTGTCTTTGCCTATTAAAACGTAAGGCACTAAGGCAGGACAGTCAGGAAGTTCAACAAGAAGCGTTAAGTTCTACACCTGGAATAGATCAACAGAAAAGCAGCTCACCAGAAAGGGACCTGGGGGTCTGAGTGGCCACAAAGTCAAACATGAGCCCTTGCTGCCAAGAAGACTAATGCTATCCTGGGCATGCACTAAACAAAGAACTGCCAGCAAGTGGAGGGAGGTGGTCCTCCCCCTCTACTCAGCACAGGTGAGGCCACCATCATCAGGAGTGCTATGTCCAGTTCTAGGCTCCCCAGTACGAGACAGCCATGAACAAACTGGAGGGAGTCCAGTGAAGGGCCACAGAGATCATGGAGGGACACAAGCACCTCTCGTAAGAGGAAAGGCTGAAAGAGCTGGGACTGTTGAGCCTGGAGCAGGCTCAGGAGGATGTCATCAATGTGTATAAATACCCGAAGGGAGGGGGCAAAGAGGACAGGGCCAGGCTCTTTTCAGTGGAGCCCAGCAACAGCACCGAGGCCGTGGGCACAAACTAAACAGGGGAGGTCCCTCTGAACATCAGGAAACACTCTTTTACTGTGAGGGCGACTGAGTACTGGCACAGGTTGCCAGTGGAATGTCCACCCTTGGAGATATTCAAAAGCTGGCTGGACACTGTCCTGGCACAACTGGCTCTAGGTGACCCTGCTTGAGCAGGGAGCTTGGAGCAGATGCCCTCCAGAGCTCCCTTCCAACCTTGGTTTCCTTGTGATTCTCTGACACTGGTTGATTCCTCACGTAAACAGAGTACACCACCTCACTCCAACAAATAACTCAATTATATCTTACTGAGCTATTTATGACATTCAGATCATTACAAATATATTTCATAGAGGTGGTAAAAACTGGTGACTTAGCAAAGACTGTAAGCTTGTGATGATTAAAATCCACCTGGGGGAAAAAAAAAAAAGAGCTGATGCTTTAAAAACCAATGTCCTTGGGTGGAAGAGGTCTTAACTGCTTATCAGACAGTCCTGCTGGGCCTTATCATGGTGGTGGTTAAGCATACAAAAATTATATAAAATGCTGCATGCAGAATTCACTTCTGTGGGAGAACTCTGCTATTTTTAATCACTGACCCCACGAGGCATTTTTTTGCTAGAGTTCTACCAAATCATCTGTTCAACTGAATGCTATAGGGCTTCAAGGGGGGAGATTCAAGGTAAATAACCACTTTACAGAAAATTCAGATTTTTCTCTGGAAAGGCAAGGTTACTGGGTATGTACAAATATCAAGTCAAATACAGGGAGAAAGCACTGTGAAGTTGGTGCTGGATGTCACTCTGGGGTACCTGTGAAACCGCACATTGTCTGAAGGCTGCTTCCAGCCACCTGTTCCAGTTACATTACCCCTGTGAGCTAAAAGGGCAGAGCAGAACGGGAGGAACAGCAACGTATGATACAGCACAGACACACCAAATGGTCTCTTGAAAACCAGAAGGTAGGTTTTACAGTACCTTAGGGTAAGGCCTGCACATAATTGTACTACTTCCAGAAAACATGTTTAAAGTTTACTGAGAAATTTCTATATGGTGGAGATATACCCATCAAATCCAAATGGAAGACATGCTGCTGTGGAAAAATGTGCTGAGTTTAAAGATACAAGGGCAGAAATTCAACACTTACAGTTTGGCAAAGATGACGTTCCCTTGTGCCCAATACTGAAGATGCTCTCTCTTATACTAGCCAAGTGCCTGTGGCAATTTAGAATCCACTGACCTCCAGAACAGCAGGAAGTATAAGACTTAACAGGAACTGTCCAACCTTCCCTTCCTCAGCTACAGATTTTTATAACTACTGCAGCTGCACAGTGGATTTGTGGCTGTCTATTTCACCCCGGGTAAGAAGTCCAACTCCATTTGCCTCCTTTAAAAAGGGAAAAAGAAATACCAACTGGGATGTATGGATAACCAAGAGCAGAGGAACCGTTCTTCTCTGGAAAGAACATCTCTGGTTTCCCAGCCCTCGGTGTCCTGCTCTGCACCTCTATGCACTGCTAGAGTGCTAGGATTTCGCACCCATGTGGGCCTCTACAGTGCCTGTTCTCAAGAAGAGCCAGAGCCCATGCTCACACTTGCAAGTCACAGAGTGGAACAACATGCTAAATAAGGGCGACAGAGACACTTCTTACAAAAACATACTCCTATGTGAGCTAAAATGCGACTGCAGACAAAGCCAGGAGGATTTATGTTGACTGGATTAAGTGGGATTTTCAACTGGTACAAACTCAGCTGTCCTGAGGATGAGGACCCCTGATGACAATTCCTCATCTTTCTCTATCTGGTCTATCCCAGCCAGCACAGGTAAATCCTAGAGTGCTTATTCATTTACCCATGCATCAATATGCTGTTTTTCATCACCAGAAAAAAAACCCTAAACCACATTATAGTCACTCTGATACCCAATAATAATTGCATAACACAATTTCTACAAGTACTTTTGCCTCTAGACTAAGAGGAAGACTAGAAGTGCTTCCTGTGAAGCAGACTAGAACAGCCACCTCCATGACCAACAAGCAATTTCAAGAATTTTCTAGTATAATGTACTGAAATTGAGTCATAAGTTAATTACAGTTCTTACTTGATATGAACTAGACAGTTCTATACAATCCCACTCCAACCTCCTTGGTAACCTTACAACAATCCTTGTAACAAGCTCATGACACATTAAATGTATGCCAGCTTCCCTTAGTTATTCGGGTGCCTCAATGTGGCAACCCAACTTTAAATAAAGGTACAGAAATCCCAAGCATTACTTCATGATTTGATGGTAAGAGTTCTTCCCTTCAGCTAAATCTTAGGACACAAAGTACATGGAAGAGTTAGAGAAAAATGAGACAACAAGAAATCCCACTGGAGTCTGAAAGACATTACTAATTACATATTCAAAACATAACCTTTTAAGAGAGGATGAAAAAAAAAATCACAAAAGAAATGGCACCAAGCAGGACAGACACAAAATTTGCTTTTACAAAGTCCCTAGGGGTGTGTTTTGGTTTTGCAACATCAATCCCCAAACCACCAAGGCTGTCATTTTGGACTGTCAGCCTGCTGCAAACAGCTAACACCCTCAAAACTCCTTAAGAAAGCTACCACGGAATGCATGGAGAACAGCATCCTAATTCAACCCAGGGTGAGAAATGCAGCAAGGCTGTAGATTGCCTACAGGTCAAAATGAGCAGCTAGAATCAAGAAATCAACAATAAATCGTGTATAAATGCCAAAGGACCAGAACCACCTGAGGCAGCGCCAACTTTGCCCTGGACAGGCACTCCAGACAACACGCAGAGATGCAGACTGACAGGTATGGGCACTAACGGTTAAAGAGAAAGCGTTAAAAGAAAGCAGGTCCTCACATGTCTTTAGCTTATCCTATATTTACAGCTGTCAAGCTTTTTCCAAAAATACTTAAAGAAATCTTCACAGGAACTTGCGAGGCAAGAGCCTCTTGCACAGATTTTGTCATGCTAAGCTGGAGCCTGCAAATCCTTGAAATAGCACATGTCCCACGGCACTCCGCGTGCATCTGAACGCAAGCAGCGACCTGGGGTCTGGCTGTGTCTGCCCGCCCTCCCAGCTGCACAGTCCCCGAGCGTGGCAGCCAGAACACCCTGCAGAAGAACATGACGGGCACAGGAACAATAGCCTGGCTTTATTCTTCATGAGAGGTGGAATAATATTCTGCTATTTATGGCTCATAACTGAAAGTTTCAGAGCTTAGCCACAACACTGCGGCGGTAGGCGGTGCTGATTATTTCATCACTGGTGGGCTAGGAAACACGGAGCTGGGGACATCAGTTTGGGAACAGAAGAGGAAAGGCAGGATAAAAATCCATCTCACCGCCTGCCCATTTGACTGATGGCACAGTCAAAGCTTTGACGTAGCTTCTGATTCAGAAGCTGTGCCTGCTGTGCCACTCCCAGCAATAAACTGCCTTTCACAGACATGGATAAGCCATCTAAGCAAGTAAGGATTCAAAGCAGGATGTGCTCAAAGGAACTGCCGATCTCTCTTCGAGCCTGTCACTGCACTCCCTCTGAGCTTTTGTACGTATTAAATAGTACCTGAGATTTATCAGAGCAAGAAGGTGAGTACAAATACCCAGGTAACCAAATAATCTGCTCACCTACAGTGTGCAAATAAACCTCCCTTCCCAGACTTTCCTGTGCCACTCTCCTCTTCATGGGGCATACCTCTGCCTGTGAGAAACGCCACTTAACACCAAGAGCTGCATCAGTTGCTGAGAGTGACCTTGTTTGTAACACACTTGCATCACTGCCCCTTGAGAAATCATTTGCAGCCAAAACACCAAATGGTCTCCTGCAAAAATGACCTGCTTATGCTTTTCCAGCTTTGTCATCACAGTCACAGCCAGACAGGTCATTACACATCGGTCAAACACTCGACAAAAAGATCCTCACTTCATGTACGTGCTGCTTTCTACCCTCTGGAGCGCTCTGGGTCTTCCTACCTACCTATATACTCACATCAAGACTTTAAGCCAACCAACGTCAGCTGGTGATGGACACCTGTGGATAAAGACTACAACCCCTTTAAATTCTACCTTAACTTCCTGACATCACCTCTGCTGGAGTCCTGAAAATGACCAGAAGTGTTAAAAGGCTGCTTGCAACAGAGAAGCTGGGTTTTGTACTCTGGATTCTGCACCTTGAAACTGTGGCTGTAAGCCTGCTACTTGAGGTAAGAACTTGAAAAATATCACCTATTTTTGAGAAACTTCAAACATCCAACTGCTGGACTGTGATTCATCTGATCATTGGCCATTAGTTAAAAAGTCTTTAGACTGTTGAAGGAAACATCCTCTATGCAACTGCTGCGTCCCAGGAATAACTCTGGAGTATTCACTACTCAGAATAAAGACTTCAAAAATAACTGACAGAAGTTACAAGTGTGCACCTTCTCTTCAGGCACATAGACACTCTGATGAGTAAACACCACCTATTCATCATGGATGAACCTCTGGTAGCAGACTGTCAGGAAGACATAAAGGAAAATGATAAGGTATTCCTAGTTTAGTTTCTAAAAAACCAATTAAATCCCAAAACCTGAGATTCAAATTTTTCAGCACCTAGTAACAGAGAAACCATGTAAAATGGGGCATAGTATTTCTAGCAATGAGAAAACCTAGTAAAAGCCAGTGGCTTATTAGAGGAATTTAACCCACAGCACAAATTCACAGGAAACTCGATCTCATTAATTTTGCTGCTCACAGAACTACTTGTTCAATTTAGGGAAAAACTACCTTTGTCAGAGGTGTGCCTTCTAAAGCAAAGATTATTCATTCCTAAGGTGAAAATTGTTCATGAAGAACTCTGCAGTAAAGTGTGGAACTAGAAGCTGAAAGTATCATGAAAAAAATCTGAACTAAAACATTAGCCACTTAACTTGCATCCCAGCCTAAGAGAAGAACTACTTTCATCTACATTTCCTTACATGTGATGGATTATTCAGACACTGTATGTGTGAGGTGTTCTTACCAAGCTTATTTTTTCAACTTCCTCACTAAGTCAATGGTTCTAACAAAAGGCATTTTATGAAGCATTTGCCTTTTAAAAATTTTTGTATGAGAGTTGCAGTATTTCCTGGGAATGTTATGAGATGCAATGTTATTAGCATTTTACTTCACAGATTCTACTGCTGCAATAGATTCCCTTTTCCATGGGTTTAGGATGAGTGCAGAGACTAAGAAATTCAGTAATCTCACAACAGAAATTGAAGCAGACTTGATCAGAGCTCAAAGTTAGAAGAATATTGTCTCCTTTAACAGATGGAAATGACCTCAACAAAATTCCATTAAAGCCAATATGTAAAACCAAGTATACAGCCAATCTTACTAACAAAGAGAATGTTGATACTGAAGGAGAATAGGCATTCTTCTCATTACTGCATTTTATCTAGTACAGCCCAGATCTGATAGTCTCATCTTTAATTTCTGCTGCCTGGTAACTCCCAGTATGAGGACTTATTTTTCATTGCTTTAAGCTCTGCAACACTTTGAAGAATTTTTAGTATACCAAAACTACAAAAATATCAAGGTAGGGAAAAAATACTCAAGAGACTGTGAGAGACTTTCTCTTTGAGATATCTTAGCTCCTCTCATCTTAGTAGGAAATAATATCCTATTAATTTTAGGCTCTTCCCCCCTCCCCCCCCAAAAAAAAAATTAGTAATGCATTTGTGATTGGGAGTCAGATTTTTGTTAACTACTTAGCAGTTAATAGACTTTTGCTCCCATGTCACTTCAAAGCCTCTGAAATTCCCGTTCCATTTCAGTATTTAGAAGGGAGAAGAAAATTCAGAACAACATCCTCATCAACCAGCATTACCATTACCAATATTAAAAACCCTAAAATTTCAAGCAAAAAGCCCAAGGGAATGGTGGTGGTGCAGAAAGAAAACAAACTGAGCATCTTGAAGACCTCAGAGTATTGGCTTCTTCTTTGCTACAGCAATGATACACTTTCAAATGATCGATAACATCGTGTTGGTTGGGTTTTTTTCCCCAAACACCTCTCAACACCTGCAGACCCAGACTGCTGTGGAGCACAGAAACAGGCAGTGAAGGTTAATTACTAATTCAGTTATCTTTGTATTCCCTCCAAACTCATTCCCCAAACTCCCGATCTCATCCCCAGCCCTCTCAATCTACCTCACAAGAACACCTCCTTCCCAGTCTGTGCTTTGGGCAGATGAACCCCCCACTACTCTCTGTCCATCCCCTCCGTGTCCTAAGTGCATCCTAACACTCAGAGCAATGGCGTGCCCTCCTCCTTTGTGTTTTAAATAAATCAATAATTTATTTATTCAGCTGAGGCTGGTTATTTGTGACACTAATCCATCAACTGCCATTTGTGGAAAAGGCTGTTTCAAAGACACTGACTGTCCCATTTCCTCCCCTTGCATTCATCCATGCATTGTTTTTCTTAAAGATGCACATTAGCAGCAGGATGTCCAGAGCTGTGGCTATCTCTGAAATTAATACAGGCTAAGTGAAGCTGCCTTGCTGTAACAGCAGCACACAGCAGGGTGTGAGTGCAGTGAAGGAGATGTCACTGTTGCAGCGATGCCACAGCCAGGAGCAGGGACCTGGATGGGAGGAAATACCACTCTCCCTTACAGCCATCTGCTGTGGCAACACTCAAGGAAGATGAAAACATGCGACTGTTGGTGCCTGACTGGTAGCCTGCACACTGGAAAAAACAGGAGGAGATATCCATTTGGCCCACTAACCAAGAAATAAATACACAACCAGTAAGACACTGGCTGCCCTTAGCAACTTCCAATTAATACTTACATTTCTCTCAGATGCTTGGGTCTGCAGCTAATTCTTTAGCTGGGGGATTTCCAAAACTTCTACATCAGATAATGTAAATACTTACCATATAAATTAAATAACTAATCCCAGGAAGGATTGGCTAACTGCTAATCCCAGGCTAGATCTCACTGTCAATAGCTACTTCCATTCTAGCAGGGAGGCTCCAAATATAAATGAACATATTTCAGGAAAGATATTTGCAACAATATTATAATGCCACTGTATGAATTATACAGGAATTTGTCTTCCAAATACTCATTATAATTTAATTTATAATTTAAGAACATTGACAAGTTTACTCTCCTATTTTTTCAGCTGGGACAGTATATCAATAGCAGAAGTAAGATGCTGTATTTTAGCTTTTGATGGTAATTTCTCATCACAGAAATATTCCCCTTTTACTACATTAATAGTTTGCATACCAACTTCATCCTGGATCTCCTCTGCCACAGCAGGCACATTGTAGAGGAAGGAGAGAGACTGGTTCATGCGTTCATATATCACACGTAGATGTGTCATGACCTATGGAAATAGAAGTATTTTAAGGAGGAGAATACTACTGCTAATTTGACATTACTACGAATTTTATAGGTTATAGAGAGCAAGACAGTTTTCACTTGTGCTAGGTATAAGATCTCAGTATTGCTCTGAGTACTGAAACTGTCAAATCCATTGCACAATTCGCGCCTCTCCTACAGCTGCAACAAAAACAGCGTTCTAGATGCTCTTCTGTAGCAACTACCTGAAATCTCATGGGAATGCAGTCATTTAAAGTAGAGGTTTACATTTGCTGTGGGGCAGAGCACGTACACAAGCAGCTATTGTCGCAGAAATCCACAGCATCACTTATCCTTCAACAGCATTTACATTTGCCCATACCCCTAAGTTTCCACATAATGTGCAAGGAAAGTGAGGTGCAATGACTGCTGCCTCAAAATGTTTTATCTGATTTTTTTTTTCTTTCCCCTTTACCTTAATACTGCAAAGAGAAACAGCACACTTTGGGAAAAAAAAGCACCATTTTTCTTGGTAAAAACAGTGGCAAATATTTTCAGCTGAAAACAAATATATTTCCACCCAGAAGCATTACTGCATTGTCTTGTGTGACTATAACTCTATTGCCTCAGGCTCCCACACGCTGCCAATTGTTGAGCTGTACCATCCCACGATACAGGCTGCCCCAGGGAACTCTCCACAAGCATCACCTCTCCCCAGCAGAAAGGAAAACTGAGGTGCATCTTAGAAGGCTGACAGGCCAATTAGGCCTAAAGAGCAGAATGGCTTGCAGAGAGCAATTTCAATAAAAAAACCCCAACAAAACAGTATGATTTCTTCAAATTATATGCTTTAAAACAGTATATTTTGCTTTCCCTTTTCCACTGAAAAAAAAAATAATTCCCCATCAGATTGTGCAGCCTGCCTTGCCCCAACCTTCTGACCCATACAAGAAGTGAAGATACTGTAGAAATAGAGACTCGGATGGCGATAACGCTAAGTAATGCACTGCATTTCTCTTATCTAAATGCCAGCTTCCAGCCATCACCTGTGCTGCCACACAGTCTGTAGTCTGCAAAATCTCACTGGGTTTTGTTACTAAATAACCCAGAGGTTTAGAAACTGAAAAAGCACGGTAGATGCAAAAGGACATGCTGTAATGTTTCAGACGAGGGAAGGACAACCCTAACTGAAGGACGCTCTTAGAAGTGTGCATTTCTAACCCCAGCAATTTCAAGACAGCATGACCTCGATGTCTGGCTGGAATAGATGCTTGAGAAGTCTAATACGCAAATCGTGCCCCCCAGGGAGGTATATAGTTTTGATTTAGCTTTTATAGTGATGCCAGTCAGTTCAACTACTGTGGCTTGAACAGCACTTCCCATTGCATCCTGCAGATGGAATGGCGGCTGATTCTGCAGATTACAGAACTACTTTTTTTTACAGCTTATCCACTATGCCTACAGTTTGAACTGCTGGTTTGGAAGCCAGCTCATTGTTCAGTCTTTTTTTAAAAACTTTTTGCTTCCTCACCCTCCATGATTTATAAGGGCAACATAAACGCTGTTCCAAAACACACGAGCTGAGGACTGCGGCAACACTCGGCAGTTGAAACGCCATGAACCACGGTGTCTGTTCTGAAAGAACACGTTAAACTCGAGTGCACCTCAGCAATCACATTTATAGATGCTACAAGTACCTCTGCAATGACTACAGAAAGGTGGTTGGCAGTCAGGTGGCTACACCACTTCTGGTTCTGCCGCTTCAGCTGAGGGAGGCATAACCATGTGTGGCCGCTAAATCTATTACTGACATTTTCCCAGGGGTATTATTTACCAACGACTAAATAAAGGCTCTGGGCATTAATGCTCTGGAGGGCTCCTGAGGAAACACCCACGACTGACTCACTGTCTGGATATACAGAAAACCCACTTTACAGTTCTTCTCAGAAGACAAATTAAACCCACCCTACTCCTACATCACTTTGCCTTAATCTCCCACCAGAAAGCAGATTATTTTTACTTGCACGTAAAACTGTCCACTGAAAGGAGTCAGGTTATTTTTGAGAAAGCAGTTTGACAGAAACTTCACAACGTTTATTATCAAACACGTCCCCATTAACCCTCAGTGGAGATTACCTGAGATCTGATTTGGGCAGCTTTCTTTGGGTCTACCATGCGGACGTGTTCGAAGTGCTTGAGAGTATGCTGTCTGTCCTTCTGCTCAGCACGCACATACTTCTTCAGCATGTTGAATACGTGACGAGGCTATGAGGAAGAAATAGGGGCGGGGGGGGAGGAAAGAATCAGTTTAGTTCAGGAACACCAGATGTTTTAGCTCCTTGCATTGGAGATGTATCTTAAACCAAAAGCCCTTGCCCAGCCAGTGCCTGCAGCTATCTTCTGAAGGCAGGTCTTACTAGTGTAAGGAACATTCATTCACTCAACTCATTTGGCAGTATGCACCAGTGAGCAGTTGGTTTAGGTAGTGGATACGGTCCCTGGGGAGGGTGTTCAGATTTCCTTTCTGACCATAAGTTTGGCTGTAGCATTTCCTTGTCTAACCACTTTACTATTGCCCTGTGACAGCAAGTGCCACCTTAAAGCATGCTAGCTAATGGATGCCAAACATAAATTTTCTTCTGGCTTTGCTTCCATTCTCTCTATCAGACTCTACATCTCCACTTCCCCAACTCGGGAAGCCCCCATGATCTAAGCCCTGTTTTGCAGCCTTCCCCACTACCAGGCAAATCCCTCCTAGAAGACCCCCAGAAACCCAGACTCCATGAGAAGTATTTCAAAGACTCCCTATATATGCCCTACTATGCTGAATGCTCAAGCAGTACCTGCATTCACCAAGGATACTAAAACATTCGCAATAAGAAATGTTCCAACTGTTAAGTCTTACCAACAGTAAAGCTGAATGCACACATTCAGATTCAAATCAGAAGGTAACCTGCCCAACAGCTGCACAGAAGATGATGTGAAAGTTTTGCTCTAAGCCAAGGAATAATTATCAGACTTGACCGTAAAAGTTAAAAAAACCAAACAAGCAATAAATTAAAGAAAAATTCAAGACACTTATGGTACAGATAATACACGTGCAGAACACACGACTACAAAGCCGTAAGAAAAAGGGCCACCTACTTCATTCTTCTGAAGGTACTGAGCTTGGATGCCAGAATAAGTCTTTGCCTGTGTATATATTGTCGGTGATTTTAATTAGTCAAAACTATTAAATGGTACTGGGTCTGGCTGAGATGGATTTAATTTTCCCCACAGCAGCCCTCGCAGCGCTGCGCTGTGTATTGGTAGCCAGCAAGGTGGTGATGACACACCAGTGTCTGGCTACTGCTGAGCAGTGCTGGCACGGCACCAAGCTGTCTCTCCAGCAGTTCTCACTCAACACCAGTAGGCTGGGGGTGGGCAAAATCTTGGAAAGGGACAAAGCTAGGACAGCTGACCAAAGGAGTATTCTATACCAAACAATGTCTGCTCAGCAATAAGAAGCTGAGAGAAAGGGTTGAGGAAGTGGCATTTGCTATTTTATGACTGTCTGCTGGAGATATTGGTATGTGCAGTAAAGCCCTGCTTTCTGGGAAGTGGCCAGACATCACCTGCTGATGAGAATTAGGGAATAAATCTTTTGGTTTTGCTTTGCTTCAGGATGTGGCTTTCCATTTTTGCTTTATTAAACTGCCTTTATCTCACCCCACGAGTTTGAGGTTGTTCCTCCCCACCCCCTCCCCCCATCTCTTATTTTTCTCTCCTCCCTGCCCTGCTGAAGAGAGGAATGATAGAGTAGCTTGGTGGACACCTGGTGTCCAGCCAAGGTTAAACCACTACATAAATATATGCCTCAAGGCATATAATTGAATAGGAACAAAAGAAAGGACTCTAGCTGAAGGGAACGTGAAAACATACAGAGTGATGGTAGAGCAGCGAAGACTGAAACCACATATGTCTATGCACTTTCCTACTCGGTACAGTACTACAGTGCCAAAATGGGGAAATGTTCTCTAGCATTCAGCTAAGACATTAATTTTTAACTTCGTGTTTCTGATGGATTCAGGAAATCCACTCCCACCACCCCTCCCAGCTCTGCTCGTGCGTGTTCGTCCACTCTACCTGAAGCTGCCAAGCAGTGTAAAACATGAAGCTGATGCAGGTAAGAAGAGAGGGAAAGGTGACCTTGCTCTGTAGTAGATGAAAGAATGAGCAGAAGTGGTGAACAGCTGGTCTGGGCACTGGCAAGGATACAGGGAAGAGGGTGGGGAAGTGACACAGTAAGCGTCAGAGGCTCCGTGCACTGCTTTCTGAAGCAGGAAGAACCGTGGGCGAAGTTAAAGCTTTAAGACGACTTAAGATTCGTGGGCAAATATAGACCCTGAACTAATTTAACATTTACACAAGAGATGAATACTAAGCTACAAAGCTCAAAGATTTAAGAATCTCTTCAGCTTAAGAGAAGCAACAGATTTAAAAATGTCTGAGGGAAGTAAACCAAAGGTTATTTGAAGAAGATTTGTTGGACAGAAATAGAAGATGTGAAGCCACGCTGTGCCAGAGGATTAAACTTAGTGGCTCCAAGACTAAAAATTCATTCATGAGGAAAATAATGCCAAGCCCCAAAAGCCAAGCACCCTGGGATCAAGTTGCAAGAAACTGTGGACAAATGTTGGAACGTAAGTAATCCTCACAATGTTACAGTAATGGCAAAACAACCTGAAATGCCAACCGTAAAACTCTGTTGGAACAAAGGCTAGAAAGCCAGAAAGGTTACCAACAGGAAAAATTTTAAGACAGAAAATGTTGTTACCTTTCCTGACATTTCAGCTTTCCTTGCACCCGAGGCACGTTATGACAGCAAGCTTAGGCAAATTCGAAAGAAAAGGTTTAATTTCTACTTTTTCAATACATTTAAGCGTCTCATCTAACACCCGGAGGGTGTGTATTTTGTTTTCTCTCAGTAAGTTTGTATTCATTGCACTATGTCAGTGAAACTTTTACATTAAGGGTCACAAGCTGATTTGTTTATTGGATAACAAGCTGGAAAATACCTGTCAATTATCACTAACAGTTGTAGTCACTTGGGTAAACCCGCCCACCTTTAGTGCCTTTAGCAACACTGCAAAATGCCACAAACTTGTAACTCTAGAGGATAGATGAACATGAAGGCCCCTAGCCTATCTGGCCAAGAAATCTTCCCGTGATGGCAGCAGAAAAATGCAAGTCAAGAATAGGACAATGCAGATAGAATATTAAATGCAAGGCGTTTCCTTACAGGGGCACTGACATTGCTTTTTCTCAAGCAAAAAAAAACCCCAATAGGAACTTTCTGTATGTAGTTAGACTTAACTGCCTAACACCCCAGTCATGCTGGATCAGGTCACACCTCAAACCTTCCCAACAACTCTGCATGGCTACTGTCTCACAACTTCAGGGCCGTGGCTGCAGGCTTTCACTGCCAGAGCTTGTGATAGGCAATGACTGGGCTCTCACTCGACCACGGTGCTTACAGTGAACGAGGACCAAGTTCTACAGCTAAATGTAACATTAACAAGTAAAAAAGTAATTTAATTGATGATTTTCTCAATGCCTAGAAGTGTAGGCCTATGCCTCACACAGTTTAACAAATTTCCCTATCAGCAAAAGTACCTCTTGCCCCAAGCCCCGCCTCTGTAATGTATTACACATTTTCCTTAAAATGTCATTATGGAGTGAAATGGTTCTGCTTAGAAATCCCACACAGACAAGCACTTTTGCAGAGGTACTTTCAGCAGCATTTGCCTCCAAATCCAGTACACTGTGCAGTGATATGAGCCCTTGTGACGGCAGAGCTGAGAGGCCACCATGAAGGATCAAGCACAGAGGAGAGGGAAGGCTCCACAGGCTGAGGAGACGCAGTCAGACCCTGTGTCTGGAGCTATTACATCCACAGCTGTCTGTTACTTTGACCCTCGGCAGGAACCTTCAGATTAAACTATAAATGAAAGTGGTGCTATTAGCAGCTAAATTAAGTTCATGAGGCCCGAGCTCTGACACTGTCTGTGACAGAAGAACAAACGGCTGATGTGTCCCAGGGCCAGCTTGGTGCTTCTCACTCTTCAGAAATAATGCACCAGCCACCAAACTTCATTAAAAAACTCTGGGTTTAGCGCTTGAAATTCTGCTGCATGCTTTGCCAGGGGAAACTCAGTGCATTCGAATCGGTGGCCACCTAATAAAAAAGCTCCCTGCAGAACAGCCAGCTTGTAGCAGCATCAGGGGCTGATTGAAACAGCCTCCTGAAACAATTCCACTAATGTCAGTCATCTGTGCTTGTTTTGTTGGCTTGGCTTTTTCATCCTTCCTCTGAAAGCAACCAGGATACTCCCAATAGGACTTGTAGTATTCCTGCGGTTTTAGTCACCCTGGTTGACGTTGCTGGGAACCATCATTTACCCGATGACAAAAACGTCCAGTGGCTTCCTAATCAACAGGAGCCAGCTTCAAATTCAGCGTGCTTATCATTTCCTCAGCCTCAGGGCGCACACTATTTTGGCAAAAGCAGAAAACCCCACAAAATGCAGCAAGCAAGGTGCATGGTGGGCAGCGCAGGGTGAAGCGGTGTGACCGCTGCTGTTACACGCTGCTTTCGACTGTTTCAAGCACACGCTGTCACACCGTTTGCTCTGACCAAAGTCATTCCAATGCCCCACACCTTCCTGCAGATTCAAACACCTGCTTCTTACCTAAAACTAAGCACAGATCAATTGTAGCCCTTTCACAAGCTATCGTGACAGGCCAGCAGGTGTACCCATGTCTGCAGGCACTTCAGTTGTTAAGTTTAAAACCCTGTTTATGCCAGAGACTGTTGTCCAGGTATTATGTTATACTGCTTCTGTGAGTATATTGAACTTGCACATATTCATTTGGTACACAGTAGGCAGATTCACAGACTACATATGTGATCTATGTAGACTTTCTACCCTATCTTTGGGGAATTTGCTTACTCTTATCTGGAAAACACTCTTTCTGTCAATACAAATGTGCATCAGGGTAGACTTAAGGACCTGTACGCCAATGCCCTGGTTTAGCAGGTAGTCCTGACCACTGGTTAACTTGTGGTACAGGACACAAGCCCAAGTGAAGTATGTCAATGACCAGTGCCTGGAGACCTGCCTAGAGATGAATGAGGAGCCAAATGAGAGCCTACAGGTCAGAATTAAAGGGAGGGCAGGGACAGGGGACACTATGGTGGGAGTCTGCTACAGGCAAGCCATCGCGGAAGACAGAGCAGATGAGGGGATGAGGTCCTCTATAAACAGACAGGAGCAGCCTCACATTCATAAGGCTGTTGGGGAACGTGAAGCTCAAGGGCACCTTTTGCCGCAGTGACCATGAAATGGTGGAGTTTGAGATGCTCCACAGGGAAGTGAGGAGAGCACACAGTGAGCTCACTACCCTGGACTTCAGGAGAGCAGACTTTGGCCTTTTTGTTGACCTGCTTGTTAGAGTACCATGGGACAAAGCCCTAGAGGGAAGAGGGGCCCAGGAAAGCTGGCTGATACTCAAGGAACCCCTTCTCCAACTGCAGGAGTGATGCACCCCAACAAAGAGGAACTCAGGTGAAAACGCCTGAGGTCTGCTTGGACAAAGCAGATGCTCCTGGGGGAACCCACAAATTGGAAGCCTACAGAGGGTGGTAGCCTACGGAAGGTGGAAGCAAGGGCAGGTAGTCTGGGAAGGATACAGAGAAACTGTCCCAACAGCCAGGGATCAGGTTAGGAAAGCTAAAACCTTGACAGAATTACATCTGGCCACAAATATCAAGGGCACTAAGAAAAGCTTCTACAGGTGCAGCAGTAAGACTGGGAAAAATGTAGGCCCTCTCTGGAAGGAAATGGGAGAGCTGTTTCCCCGGGATATGGAGAAAGCTGAGGTACTTAATGACTTTTTTGCCTCGATCAGGCTTTAGCCACCCTGACCATGTCACAAAAGGTGAAGGCAGCGACCGCGAGAAAAAAAAACAGCCATTGTAGGAGAAGATCAGGTTTAAGAACATCTAAGGAACCTGAAGATGCACAAGTTCACGGGACCTGAGGAGGTGGATATGCGGGTCCAGGTGCAACTGACAGATGAAGTTGTTAAGCAACTCCCCATGGTAACTGAGAAGCTGTGTCAGTCCGGTGAAGATCCCACTGACAGGAAAAGGGGAAACATAGTCCTCAGTTTTAAAAAGGGAGAAAAGGAAGACCCAGAACTACAGGCTGGTCAGTCTCAAGTCTGCACCTGGCAAGATCATGGTGCAGATTCTCACGGAATCTATAAGGTACATGAAAAATAAGGAGGTGATTGGTGACAGCCAACATGGCTTCACTAAGAGCAAATGGGCCTGACAAATTTGGTGGCCTCCTATGATGGGGTTACAGCATTGCTGGGTAAGGAAAGAATGACAGCCATCATCTACCTGGACTTGTGCAAAGCAATTGACACTGACTTGCGTGACAACCTGTCTTTAAAATGGGGACACGTGGATTTGACAGACCACCCAGTGGATAAGAAACTGGCTGGACGGTCACACTCAAAGAGTTACGGTCAATGGCTTGATGTGCAAGTGGAGACCAGTAATGAGTGGTGGTCTTCAAGGGTCAGTACTGGGACCACTGCTGTTTAACATCTTTGTAAGCAACGTGGACAGTGGGATTGAGTGCACCCTCAGCAAGTTTGCCAACACCACCAAGCTGTTTGGTGTGGCTGACATGCTGGAGGGAAGGGATGCCACCTAGAGGGACCTTGACACGCTTCAGAGGTGGGCCCATGTGAACTGCATGAAGTTCAACAAGGCCAAAATAAAGGTCCTGCACAAAGGTCAGTGCAATCTCAAGCACAAATACAGGTTGGGCTTGGAACAGATTGAGAGCAACCCTGAGGAGAAGGGCTTAGCAGTGCTGGTGGAGGAGAAGCTAAACACGAACCAGCAATGTGCACTTGCAGCCCAGAAAGCCAACTGTGTCCTGGGCTGTATCAAAAGAGTTGTGGCCATCGGGTTGAGGGAGGTGATTCTGCCCCTCTGTTCCACTCAGGTGAGGCCCCACCTGGAGTTCTGCATCCAGCTCTGGGGCCCCAGAATAAAACAGACATGAAGCTGTCTCTCGCGCATGAAGACAGGCTGAGACAATTGATCTTGTTCAGCCTGGAGAAGAGAAGGCCTCGGCCTTACAGGACCCGAGGGGGCCTACAGGAAAGATGGACTCTTTAACAGGGAGTGCAGTGACAGGAGAGGTGGTAATGGCTTTAAACTGAAGGGGGTCAGATTTAGGTATTAGGAAGAAATTATTCATTATGAGGGTGGTGAAGTGCTGGCACAGGCTGCCCAGAGAAGCTGTGGCTGCCCCCTCCCTGGCAGTGTTCAAAGCCAGGCTGGATGGGACTTTGGCAACCTGGTCTAGTAGAGGACGTCCCTGCTTGTGGCAGGGGGTTGGAACTAGATGGGCTTTGAGGTCCCTTCCAACCCAAAGCACTGTATGACATTTCTGATGGCTCCTTGGCTATCTCAGGGCAGGTTCCAGCCCCTCTGACTTTGTAATCTACTGCCTTTATTTCTGGTGGTATCAGCATCAAGTTAAAGTCACTCCCACAAAGGAATCATATGTAAAATCTAAAGTGTCTGAAAACAAATTTCTAGTAAATACATACACATAAATATAAATTTGAATACACATGCATATATGTATGTATGTATGTCCCCCATGAACTCTACATTGATCCTAGTCTACTATTTCAGATTTTAAGGGAGTGATGAAACAATATGAGTCAAGTGAACTTGGAAAAAGGAAACATCAAATGTAGTTTGGTTGCTACAAACACAACTTATAGTCCCCCTGCCAGGAAATCCAAAATACTTAATTACAGAGAAACAACACAAAAATTGCATTAAAGCACTGCTGTGTATTTAAAATACAGCTTCCTGGCTCTCTGCCATCGAACTTCCATGGGAAATTCTGATCTGGCTTGTCATTTTGATCAAAATTCTATCTAAATCAGAGAGAAATGTTTCACAAAGTTGCACTGTGCAATTTAATCTTGCTTCTACAGAAAAAAAAGCAATCACCTTTCTGATTACTGCTCTTGAAATGTGCAACAAATGTCTCTTTATTCACTTATTAGGAATACCTTGTATACCATATTAAGTATGTATTTTCCCTGCTATGTTATTTACTTGTGGGTCATGGATGATCCTAAAATGAGCTACTGTGCTTGTGTCAAATAAGAACAGCTGGTTAGGATAAATGCAAGGGTTTTCACTCAAGGGTGTGACACAAGTAGACACCCATCCAGCCACCTCTCATGCTGAGTTAAAGATGCCTTCTCATAATTTATGCTAATTCATAAGAAAACATGTTACCACACACACATCACATCACAGATACGTGGCTGTAACGGTACTTGACACTCGCCTTTGCCTGCCCTCCCCAGGACTCTTCTTGGGGCAAAATAAAACAAAAGCAATGAGCATGTCAATCTCATCATTTCCTTTTCAGGATCTGAACTTACTCAAATCTGACAAATGATGATAAATTTAGCTTCTGCTTGCTCCTTTAAAGCTTTGCATTTTAGATATAATGAACCTGGCACGGCTTTGCAGAACTGGGTACCCATCTGGAATTGCCTCTTCTGTCTTTAGTTCGCTCATACAAGAAACCTACTGGCAAGCCGAGGTGTATGACTATACCATATGCTCAAGCCCACAGATTGGGGAAAAAACCCAAGACGGTCCAGTTTTATTCACCTAAAAGCTTTGGAAGCTGCTGGAAAACGGAGTCAGGTGACCATTTTTCTCGAAATCTGACCTGGTTTAGAAGCAGAGCTGAAATCCATGCAGCCTGTTTCACAAAATCCTTCCAAATTAAGTGTACGTGAGAAATTCCACAGCCCTAAATTTATGAGTTTAGAGGACTGGAGCTGAAGGGTGGAGCATTAGGGCTGGATTGCGCTTCCCTACTGCACGGGGGGATTTGTATCCCTAGATCAGCAGCGACGCTTTGGCTGGCCTCCAACTGCACATTTCCACAGCAGCCTCGCTGGATTTGGGAAAGGCTTCGAGCTTCCTGAATGCAGAGGCACCGAGTAAGGGCCCCTCTCCAGACCTCTCTTTCATGCCCAAATAACCAAACCCAACTAGTTTCAGCCCGCGTTACGCTCCCTCCATCCGAACAGATGCTGAAGATACCAGAGCAAAACCTGAGGGCAACAAGAAAAAAAAAAAACATGGCAAAAAAATAGTTCAAGTGGATTAAGGTACACGCTGGGGTTGATCCTAATGATCCTCATCTGTTTGGCAATAATTGCCATTTCTGTAAAATAGTGCCAAATTAGAAGAGAAGCACTTAGAAGTGATTTTTATCATTACATGCTCACTTTATGTGCAAAGTGTGGAGGGTAATTAAGTACCTTTCAAAGTTTTCCTGCAGGTTCCCTTGCTCTGCAGCTCTTTATGTCACCACTATGCTGGATTTGTTTTCTGCTTCTCTGCGGCCCCCGCCACTGGCTTCCCACAGAGAATGTGCATCTCGTACCAATGAAGATTAAACAGGGAGACATAAATCCAGCAAAATCTGACATGCACGTGAAAGAGGGAATATAAACAAATTATAGAATCAACCTGCTCACAGGGAATGATGGATTTGAATTCCTCTATTTAACTTGTAAAATGAAGGGGAAAATTTCCAACTGTTATAAAAACTAGAGGCATATTGGTTCCAGCTGCCACTAATCCCTCTTTTCTGTAGTAAGGCCATCAAGCAGGATGAAACAATACAATATTTTGACACTGAAAACTGAACAGCTGCATCCCATTTTCAAAGGCAACAAAGTATAGCAGCACAGCTAAGCTGTATCAGGAGTCAGGGATGAGGATCAAATTTTAAGTTTCTGAGCAGCCTGCATGACAGTGCATCTGAGATTTGGTTTTGCTCAATTTTGTTTCCTAGTAGACCTTGAAGCTACGCAGTTTCGTCTATATCGGCTCCCATGCTGCCCAGAGCGGCATCCCAAGGCACTCCTCTGACACTACTGGGCAAACACCTGCATAACACCTCAAAAAATCTGCAGTTAGAAGTTTTTGGACTTGTACAGAAGCTATTCATAAAGGATTCCCAGAACTTTGCAGTTTTAGGTGGAATGGCACTGAAAGCCACAGGTTTTCCAGGCATGTGTATAAATGCAATGACGATGCTACTGGCCCAGACCAAAGGTTCTCCTAGTCCCGTATCTTGCTGCCCTACAAGGAAAGCCTCCTCCAAAGAAGCAAGCAAATGGTGATACTGCTCCAAACACAGGCTTCCAGCTTGCCCCTGTCAACAATTCAAAGGACTTTCCAAGCCAGAGGAAGTTTCTCTCCAAGTCCCCTAAAGAGGCTGCCTCTTGAACATGAGCACCATACAATCTGGATACATAAAGACAACAGGAGTTCCCAGTGGATCAGGATTTCATCACTCATGGAGAACCACACGCCCCAACCACGATCGGTCTGACGGCAAGGGGAGTGCCAGACCTGCTGTGCTCCTATGGTAACTGATCTGCAGGCAAGACTGGCCATGGATTTCTAGACATCCAAAAGCAAAATGAAATCCTGCTGCTACAAGTGGTCTGCCAGAAGTCAAAAAAATATTGGGAAATGTTCAAACTGAAGTGCAAGGCACTATGTCCAAGTGGTTAAACAGCACATGGAAAATACTTTTTGCACACACCCCCGTATACATTATATGTATGGACCAGGCTTACAGTAACCGTCCCTCCCAGCTGTGTGCAGAAGACATGCACTTTAATAAAAAAGCCTAACTTCCTTTTTCAGTTTAAACCAAATTTCTGTCCTTCTAACTTAAGAGAAAGAGACTCCATCACTTGAAATATTCAGAATCTACTTTTGTAGCAAATATACCAACAGCAAACCACAATTTGAAGCAGGCTGTGGAAGGGGGTTCTTAAAAATATTTTGGAGAACTATAGGAAAAAAATCTCCGTTTCAACTGTCCTTTCAACTATTCACCCCCATTAGTTTTGAGACGAGTCCCTGTTTGGCAGCACCTTCAGCTGATGTTACCCCCATGGCTGCTGCCAGCTCCGCTCAGAATGGTTAGCTTTGGTAGGGACACACTAAAGGATGCACCTCAGGCTTTTCACACCACCTTCAAAACTTAGAGAAGTATGTACTCCAGCAGAAACTGGAGTCATGTATCAGTCAGTGTTCTTGAACACAGCCTTTTGGGCCTGATGCTCTCCCACTGACACAGTAAACTTATTATTAATTTAAATGTCCTGGGAGCTGACTACAAGCAACCCAAGCATAAAATGCAGGGTTCTTCTGGTCCCCAAGGTTCTTCTGGTCCCCAAGTCAGTGTGAACAGTTTTGCCCCCTTAGTGTTCTGCAGCTGAAGTTCACCTTTTCCCCCCTCCGGTGAATATGCCACCTGCATTCCAGAAACACGAAAGGTCAAGTTCCTTTATGCCAAGAATGAAGTTGCACATTTGACAGCTCTAGAGACCACTCTGCTGTTATATGTGGTCCCCATCTTCACCTTCCACAACCTCAGGTACCTGCGGAACCACTGTCAGCCTGATTCCATAGACAACCTGAAAATTTTGGGGGATACTTCTCAGACAGGATTACATTTGCACAAGGCTCAACTTTACAGCAACAGATGATTGGCTAAAGCCAATTTTTATCTTAGGTGAACTACCCAAAACCACACTGCAAGAGAGGAGACACGGCAACCTGCAGCCAGTCTGTGTGCTCATCTCATCTCACCGACAGGTCTGAGCTGCCAACACCAGTTTCCTGAAGGAAGCAGCATCCCAGCCTGGAACTTGCTAATGAGACACTCGAATGCAAGCCCTTCACTCACAGCAGTCAGAGGTTACAGTATGCATCTCGCACTCAGCCCAAACAACATTCCCTACCAATTTAATAGCGAGTGGATTCATCTTCCACAAGTTACTGTGCTGCAAAACACAGATTAACTCTTCATGCAGCTACTCTGAAGTGTCCCCCTGAAACTTCTGTCTGAGTAAGAGAGTTTTGTTTTACTTGGCACACAGCAAAAACAAGAGACTTCTGCACCGTGGGATGGAAAAAAACCTTGAGGATTATAAAGAACTAAAATGATAATCACCTTTCCACGTTCACTGAAAATGTAGCTTTCTCTACAGAAGGAAATTTATTTAAAACATGTAACTTTACCAGATTAGCCAAATTGACGCAATTCCCTGTGAGGCCAAATTGAGGGTCTAATGGCTACATCTCACACTGCTGACCCTAAAAGTCTTTCACTTGCATAATGTTTTTTTCCATCTAAGAAGCATTCAAGAGGAGAGAGGTGTATGAAACATTTGACTGTTTCCCCAGAGTGTTCATGGAGATTCCCTTCTGGAGGTACTGATTACAAACATCACAGATACATACAGAGTCATTAAAAAATCCCATTCAACCCACATTCTCAACTTTCCACGGGCTGGTGCTTACACCCAGCAACAGCCATCGCATCCAACACAGACCACTCTGAACTGCTAGCTTGCTGCCTTCATGCCATCCAACAACACTCACTACTAGCTCCTTCACCAAACATTTCAACAATTCATCAAACAAAACAGAAAATCACAACCACGCTCAGCCTTAAGCTCCATCTTGACACGATGAAGTATCCTGCTGTGCATCACTCAGAGTGACGCTATCACCCATCCTTCTGCAGGATCTGAGTGGCTACAATTTCTGGCAACCAAGACACTTCCACACTGTTTGCTTAAAGGTCCATACATATGTGTGTGTTATGTATGGGGCAGGGCACGCGCTTGTCCCTACGTCTGTGTACACACACAGTCCACACTTGGTACTTTCAATGTGACTGGCAGCCACAGCAGCTTTTGCACAGGGAACTCGCACCCTCTGCTCCTTAGTGGGACTGTAACCGGGCACACATCCTTTTTACCCAGGACAGCCACAGTGATTTTGACACAGCTGACAGAGTTTGTGTTGGTATTGCACTCACCCTGGGTGGGACAGTCTGCAGGGCTGTGATATAGTTCTCCAGAGCAATGCGGCGACGGTCATTCAGCATGGCTTCCACCCGTGCCATATGAGTCTCTACCAGCTGTTGCCTTTCATTTGCTGCTTCTTGTTCCAGCGATTCAACTTTCTCCTGGAAATGCTGAAAAAAACATCCATCACAACAGGAACAGCAAAGACAACACCCTCTAGAGATCAGCAGATGCGAACACCTTCACATGCAAATTGTCAAAATGTTTCCCCATGTCAGTCTAGTGTGGCTCCCAGGAAATCTGTGCTGAATCGATGCCGGTGGGAACTGCTCATGCCCTGTATTCCTGAACACCTAGCCAGATTTTTATTAATCTAATGAGATATTCCTGTTGTGTTCAGCACAACCACTAGTGAATCTTTTATTTGCCCCCGACTATGGTTCAGTGCTCAAGAATTGTTCCTACATGAGGGCGGAGCTTGGCCAATACACAATCCCTGAAATCACGTGGGTTTTCCATGGATTGACATGACTTCATGAGTACACCTACATTAAAAAGTTCCAACCTGAACAAATGCCAGTCACCACGAAGGAAAACTGAGCCCAAACTTACCCAATAAAGGAAGAGATGAGTTGGGTAAATTGCACAGAGGGCAAAGCTGTGGGATCTAATGTGCGATGCATCCAGTTCGGAACTCTTATCTTTTCATAGCTCTGTATTCAAATCATTCTGGCAGCACTGAATAATGGCCGGCGCAGTCACAGTGGGATTCAAGGAACGTGTGGCTTGTCACAATTTTTGAATGATAGTGTAATTTTTGGATAAAATAATCTTGGCTCGGGGTTTCTTTCAGATAAAACTGATGATGATTCCTTCCTTAAATCACATTTTCCATCTCTGCTTTAAGCTTAGGCCCTGCAGCTTGTATTAGTTTAACACGGCCTAAATTTTCAAAGGGGCCCATGGGAGCTGAGTTTTCAGTTCTCACTGAAAGCAAACCTAAATTCAAGCAAAGTTCTGCCCCTCCACGCAGTCACAATCAATGTCCTGCCCTGCTGTTCCAGGGACTGGCTGCAAAGTACAGAGATACCCAGCAGCCACTGATGGCTGGAAACAAAACCAGCAACAGCGAGAGCAGAGAATAACAGTAAATCCCCACAGATGCACGTTTTGAAATGATATCACACCCAGCATTCCCTGTATTTTTAACTGTGGGCCCAGTCAGTAAAGCTTTGGTTGCATTTTCCTTTACCTGGATAACAGCTTTCTTGTCAGCCTTTGGCAAATTCTTTGCTTGGCGCTCTGCCTCTTCCCACTCTCTCATGACCTAATGAACAAAGCAAGGAGTGTGACTTTATTTCCTCTCTTGTCTCAGGGCTTAACAACAGTCAGATACCGCAGCTCCGGCAGCCATCTTTTTATATCCCTCTCCTTTTATCTCTCTAAAAAAAGCAGTTACAGTGTTTAAAGAAGGTGGGATCCTGTTGTTAAATTAAACAAGGACGGTACTTCTGCGTCTGAACATCACGCAAGCTCCCGAGACTGCTGTGAAGCAACGTGGCCATTAACCAGCCCTCAAGTGAGGGAAGTGGAGGTCTCTGTGGGTGACCACACCAACCCCTTTTCATCTCAGACATGAAGGAAAACGCTTCCATCTGTTGTATGTCCTGGGTCAAAATGAGTTAATCTCTGCTTGTTCTAAGTGATGCTTATTTTGGTACCACAAAAACTTTTAGGATTTATTCAGACTGTGGCACTGGCCTTTGAGTAGGACAGATCAAGAATTACATGCAATTTGTGCTAGTCTGTCCAGAAATAGGTGTCAAACACTTCAAGAACAGAATATATTTATACCTCAAGTACAAAGCTGATGGAAAAATTATGTAGGAGAACTTTCAGTACCATTCCTTTCAACAACGTGAGAAGCCACGTCCTCCTGTAGCACAGGGCAGTATTTCAATAGTCAGGGAATGAGTTACTCTTAGCATCTCAAACCTTCTCATGGTCATACGTAAGGACTTTACTCATTTCACACCTAGACAGCAACCTCCCCAGATAACACATTTTATGCAGGAACAATCACTCCATCGAATGCAATGCACACAAATAAGGGACTTGTTTATTCGCAGAAGAAGACAGAAGAAACCTAGAAGCAATTACTCAAAATGCACATTTCCTTTCCTTCACACACTTCCTACCATTTAACAGAAACAGTCATACATACCCTTTTCTAAGGGGGGTTTCAGAAAAGAATCACAGAATATACTGAGTTAGATCAGCGCCTACCCCTTCGCTCCCCCTTGTCAGGAAGCCATAGACTGTGATGAGGTCTCCCCTCAGCCTCCTTTTCTCCAGGCTGAACAAAGCGACTTCAGCTTCTCCTTGCAAGTCTTCCTCTTCAGACCCTCCACCATCTTCATTACCCTCCTCTGGACACTATTCAAGAGTTCTGTCCCCCTCTTGCACTATGGCACCCAAAACTGCACACAGTGCTTGAGGTGAGGCTGCACCAGCACAACGTAGAGTGGGACAATCACCTCCCAGGACTGGCTGGCCATGCCGTGCTTGATGCACCCCAGGTTGTGGTTGGCCCTCCTGGCTGCCTGGGCACACTGCTGGCTCGTGTTTAACTTGAGCTCAGAGTCTGCACACATGACTGAAATTTTACCTAGACCAATACCAAAAACAGGACAAATGAGACCTGCCATGTCTTAACATTTGCAAGTTGAGCCTGCATCACTCAAGCTCCTGTTTCAGGCCCCGCAGTTTACCCACGTATGGGTCATGAATGGACTGGAGAGCACTGGTGGTGCCTTGGGGTTATCTGGCTGAGCCTGTGCCTTTTAAAAAACAAACACAGACCAAGCTTGGACTCAAAAGAGACTTTGAAAGTCCCAGTCCTCAAAATGTAATCGCCTCTCAGCCCTGTACAGGGTTGCAGACCCTAACATCTAACCAGCATAGACACCTGCACTCAAGACAGACCCAATGTATGGGATTTTGTTTTCACGTTTTCATCTTCCTTGTGACCCAAAGCCTGGGAATGTATTTCAAGACAGCAAGAACTCAGTCCTAGAAAAAGCAGATCAACTCACTACCGGTGGAACTATTTATTTGTGAGAGATTCTGGCTTCAGTAACAGCCCAAAAAAGTGGAGACAATATATTCTGGGAGGCTAATGTCATGCTCAAAACTTTAAAATGGGAAATTGTTTTGTCTGCTTCTGGGCTTCGGCAGGAGCACAGTTAGATAGGAGTTGTAAGCATAAAGACCTGAAGGTAAGTACTTGGAAATCACTCTGTTCTTCTACTGGTACCTGTCACCTGAGACTTCAGTCCCAAGAACTGTACCTTATCTTCTCATTAGGCAAATAAACATTGATGCGCAAATTGCAGCCAAAGCCCAAGGAGACAGGAAACCAAAATTACAATGGGACATGAAAATTCATTTGTAAGCGGTTGTAGTAAGCAGCTGGTGACAGACAACATGATGCACAGCACACTGAAGTTACAGGTCACCCCATGACCAGTTACTTTCCCAGTATTTTGGCACAGGAGATCTTAACACTGCTCTGACAAAGCAGGACTGGAGGACATGAACTGACACCACAACTTAGAGCACTGTTATGTGCTCTGGAAAAGAAATACTAATGCTCAGAGTGCTGCTGTGCATCAAGTGCACATCAGGTATTCATCTCTTAATTGTGCACCTAAGCCTTGTGATTGTGGCAGCTGAGAAAAGCTTCATTCATGCGTATGGGCAGCACCTTTCTAGAGACCTGAAGCATCACTGGTGCGAGGATGTGAATGTCACAGAAGACCCGGAAATTATGGGATTAATTCAAGTCATAAATAACAATAATGCGTTCAAGCTTGAGCACTGGCCTAGCTTAGCAGCTTTACCATTTTCTTCTCCTTCCTCTCCTTCTACGCCTTCAAATCACATGTCTGACACCTGCTAGATACTCTTTTTCACTCTGAATGAGCAGTTGATGGATTTTCAGAACAGTTCCCTTGCCATCTTTACCCTTCAAATTAACCCTCTGCTAATCCATACGATGAAAAGCAGCATTGTGGGTAAAGTGATAAGGACAACTTTGGCTAGGCTAGACCAGGTCTCGCTGCCTGTTTTATTTCTCTGAATCTTTAAGGGCAGGATGGAAGGCAGGATGACAAAATGACAGCCTGCACAGCTCGACAGCCCACACAGCTTGTTGGGAAGGATGTAAATTAAGGGATTCTGAGTTCAGCTCTGGTGCAACAAGACTGAATAGCTGGCAGAAAGAACAGAACGATGTGGCTGTTTCCAGAAAGAATATTCAATGTAAAGATTGCCAAATTGTGCTTTGAGTGCTGATTTCTGCAACTGAGAAGACTTCAATGGTTGAAAGGACTTGCTGTGTGTGTGCTAACGGAACATACAGCTGCCCTACAGCTATTTATGGGAAGTGCTACCACCCAGAGGAAACTCCTGCTCTCTCCGAAGGTCATCGCTTTAGAGAATTATGAGTGACTAAGAAATATGCTGTAGTGCTCTGCAGGAAACCAAAAAGCAAGAAGGAAAAAACTAATTCCCCAGATACAAATGTTCAGAAAAAGGCTTGGACTTGGCCTCTATGCGCTTAAAAAACCCTTGTTCTCCTTCACTGGAGGCATAGGCCCATTAAAGCTACACAGATTTATGGCTTTTCAAGGCTTGGCAGCTCTGTTGAGGGAAAAGGACAACTTCTGGTTGAGATTGAAGCAGCAAGCCATTTCAAAATCAAATTTCTACAAGACTCAGGGCTTAGTGCCTGGAAGACTCCTTGTGAAACAGGGCTACAGGGGACAGCAAGAGGCAAAAGGGAAGTAGGGAAAGCATCACTCATTAAGAGAGATGCTAAATTCAAAAAACTCGTTATATAAAACCCAAAAGAATTTACTCTCATTTTTTGCACTGGGGCACAGAAGTGCAACTGAAAGAGAATTTATGACAGGAAGATGACCATCTTTGACAAGGGCAAGTTTGCCAGTGACATCAAGCTGTGTGGTATGGTCAGAGCATGGGAAAGAAGGGGGACCAGAGATACCCTGACAGGTTTCAGAGGTGGTCCATAAGAACTGCATGAAGTTCAACACGCCCAGGAGCAACATCCAGCACATGGGTTTGTGCAATCCCAAGCACAACTAAAAGTTGGGCTTGGAACAGATAGAGAACAGCCCTGAGGAGAAGGACTTGGCAGTGCTGGTAGATGAGAAGCTCAACATGAACCAGCAATATGCACTTGCAGCCCAGAAAGCCAACTGTGTCCTGGGCTGTATCAAAAGAGTTGTGGCCAGCAGGTTGACAGAGGTGATTCTGTCCCTCTGTTCTACCCAGGTGAGACCCCACCTGGAGTTCTGCATCCAGCTCTGGGGCCCCAGCATAAGATAGACATGGAACTGCTGGAATGAGCCTAGAGGGAGTCACAAAGACGATCAGGGTGTTGGAGCACCTCTCCCATGAAGACAGGCTGAGACAGTTGGGCATTCTCAGTCTGGAGAAGGCAAAAGGAGCCTACAAGGAAAAATGGAGAGGGGCTGTTTACAAGGGCATGGAGTGACAGGACAAGGGGTAACATTTGTAAACTGAAAAAAGGCAGATTTAGATCAGATAGAAGGAAGAAAATTCTTCCCCGTGAGGGCAGTGAGGTGCTGGCACAGGCTGCCCAGAGAAGCTGTGGCTGCCCCCTCCCTGGCAGTGTTCAAGGCCAGGTTGGATGGGGCTTTGGGCAACTTGGTCTAGTGCAGGGTGTCCCTGCCCATGGCAGGGGGTGAAACTAGATGGGCTTTGAGGTCCCTTCCAACCCATCCGTTCTGTGATTCAACTGTGCCACTGGCACTAAAAATCATCTCAAGATGTCTCTGGGATGTTTGAACTAGTGGCAGGCAGTGATCCAAAAAAACTCATTGAACATAAACCAGCCCTGTTCAGGCTGGTTGGGGACTGCAGAACTTCCGAGATGCAAGACTATTCTAGGAGACAAGGTATCATTAAGTTTTTATCATAAGTACTGTACATGTGTTGACTCTCAAAATATTGTAAACAGACAGAGGGAAAGTAAGTTTAAGACATGAGCATGTCACAAGATGTCTGAGGAGAGAAATGTACAAATATACTGCTCCCTTGAGTACAGTTCAATATCTGGTTCCATCAGTCAGTAGTAGCTTAAGTGAGGGAGCTGCACAGGAGTTAACAAACTAGAAAGAGGAAAAGGGGACTTGTACCAAAACAGGAACTGAGACCCATGGCACCCTAAAATCAGTTAGCATAATCTCTCCCTGTTATATGTCAAAGAACATCAAACACTTAAAGATTACACGTGCATTGCTGAACAGCTACCCTGTTTGCATGGGAACGCAGCGTGGCTGTTATCTGGAGCTGCATTAGTAACTCTCTGGAGAAGCCTAAAATGATGTGCTTGGGTAACTCTCTAGGGTAGTGCCTAGGAAAGTTTATAACCTTGCTGCTCCGGCTGCCCTGCAAGAAGTAAAGGCAGAAAAACTTCCATGGTCTGCAGTCTGAAGACACTTAAAGAGCAGAAGGGATTAAACCAGTCTGAACCAGAGGTTCATCAGGTCAGTGTACGGAAGAGCAGAGACTGCCCTAGTAGGAGTCTTCTGGGAGCTGTGAACTGTGAACCGACACGAGCACCAACAGAAGCTGCGGCTCTGCGGCTCTGCCTGCGTGAACGTCCTCACGTGGAGAGAAGAAACACACGTCCTCAGAATCCCCTGGTGAACAAAGAGAAACCTCAGAAAGAGGATATACAGAATATCTGCATTGGCCCTGATGACATGTTTTGATTATTTAATTTCAAGTTAATTTTTTGATTATAAACTTCTTTACTCCTCAGATGATTACATTTTATATACTTTTTATATATGAACTAGAAAGCATCTAACTTTTTAAATACTTGTCTGTTGCAAAATAAAGTGTGCATCAAATCAAATGCTGTTTTAAAACTACCTCCTTTATTAGATAGATATATCTTGTGAAAAAAACCCAATTTAGTTCAGATTATGACATGCATGAAGATTAACAAATGACTTTATTATTTTCCTAAAAAGCACTTATAATTTCCTCTCTTTTATGGGCATTTCCGCTGTTTTATGAGCCCACATTTTTCAGCTTTGCAATAACTGGACTTTGAGTTAAAAAAAACGTATTTTCAGTGCAGCTGGAGAACATTGCTGACAACTTGCACTTGTTAGCTGCCTTTTTTTTTAAAGAGAAAAACACTGACAGCAAAAGCTTACTCAGTTAATATATTCAGCATTTAACGTAACAAGTGAGCACTTCAAATTATTTTAAGTATGCACTGAGAGCATATGTGATTTTAAAAAAAAGTGAAAAGCAATTTAAAAATAAATTGTGGGAAAAGGGGTGGTTGATAGGGAACATGGGCACATCACAGGTGATGTGAGGAAACAGAAAGATACAGTGGTTGGCTTTTCTACTTCTCCCTCACATCTTATGTTTTTTTAAACATTTGAAATGTTAACTAGGTGAGGCCAGTTCAACACTGTACAAAACATTTCTCATAGAGGGGAAAACTAATTTAAAAAAACTTAAGCTAACTCTCTTCTTCAAAGCTCTGCAGGGGTTCTGTGTACTTCAAGACATACACACTTTAAGACGTAGTTTTGTAAGCAGCTTCAGCAAATTAAGGATCAAAGATCATTCTTTCCTGATGTACCTATTGAGCTGCTGTTTCCCAGGTCTGATTTAGCTGGCTGAACTGACCAGAGTTGGTTATTTAACTTTCTCTCTTTTTGTGGAGGAGTGACATTGCAGCGAGAGGAGGGAGCTGACCTGCCTCACCCCGCAGCTGTATGCTCATTAGTGCTGACAGAAGGGATGGCTGGGAACCTGCTAACAAGGGCAGAGCAGCAGCAGCACCAGTGCTGATCTTCGCTCAAACTCCTGAACCAGAGCCTTCATTTATGAGGCTGCCCCCAATGCACATGGTGAAACGTGGAGCACATCTACCCAGAAGCTGTCTGATGCTACGGTTGGGTGCTTTCCCCAGTTAGTTCCGCTGGCCTCAAGCACCAGCGCTGCCCAGTCTCTCTGCATGACAACGTTCTGTGGGTGCCCACACGTTCAATTACCTCTTTTCCGCAAGCCACCAGTTTTGTAGCAAACAGAAATTACACAGTTCACCCAAATGCTGCCCTTAATTACTCAGCTTAACCTTGACACTACATATGGGATGCTGGAGACAAATCTGAAACTGTGGTGAGAATCTGAGGACTGCTCCAGGGAAACCTGCCTCGCGCACTGACTGTCCTGAAGGAATCCTTTCGAGACACCTGCACTACAGCATTTGTTAAACAGGGCTGTTCAGTCAGGGAGCGATGAGGTGATGCTGCATCACCCACCAATCCTCTCTGAGCTTGGCTGGGGCAAGATCACCCCCCTCTGCCCAGCAGGCTGCATGCACAATGCTCTTCATCCTCCTGATTCCCAGCCCACCCTTCCCAAATGGAGCACAGCACACAAGGGCCTCACAAGGCATTGTTCACCATGCTCACCTCCCTCACGGCTC